>WEDG01001720.1:0-139508 GCA_017591395.1 Schistocephalus solidus
CTCTGGGCCTTTAAATAAACAATT
Organism: Schistocephalus solidus; assembly: GCA_017591395.1. Taxonomy (NCBI): domain Eukaryota; kingdom Metazoa; phylum Platyhelminthes; class Cestoda; order Diphyllobothriidea; family Diphyllobothriidae; genus Schistocephalus; species Schistocephalus solidus. The sequence continues at coordinate 25 of WEDG01001720.1, forward strand.
TATTTATTTATTTATTTATAAAAATTAGAAATAAACCAGATAAAAACCTGAACGGAAGAAACCCGTTGTCAAAACAAAAGGATCAACTAAATATAACACCTTAAATTCAGTATGAATTAGTTTATATAAGGAAGACAGGCAGAACCTTTAAAAACCTTATTTCAAGATAGACGCTAGAAAAATATGCAAATGTAAGATGTCGATAGTCTATGTGGCATATCGATCATTGCTGTCGACTAAAAATATGTCCATCAAGTAAATATTCATCAAGTTTTTTTTAAGCATTTCAACCCTTTCAGCCTGAGTAACCAAAGTGGGCATTTTTTAATCCATTCTTCAATCACCCGTTGGGAAAAGAAGTTGGCCCACACTTCAAGATTGCGTGTTTTCTTTTCAGTTTGTATTGGTGACCTCGGAGACTTTTCATGTTTGTCAATTCAAAAAGTCGGTCATCTGAAGAGCAAAATCAATTCCTCATAACAGTTTGAAGACAATTATCATATTCTATCTGTATAGCCTATAAGAGAGAGGAAAAATTTGAAGTCTTTCTTGTCGGCACTCATAGGGTTGTCATTCCAATCCACTGACTAGTTTCGTCATATTCTGTTGAACTTTCTCCAACAGAGCGTAGTCATGTTTCATCCAGGGGTACCCCGCCTGAACGCAATATTCTAACACTGGCCGGATAAATGCTCCAAAAACGCGTCCAAAAAGCTCTGCGTCAAACTTAACGAAGGATCTTCTGATTGCACCTAAGATACACATAGCTTTCTTTGCTATTTTTGCACAGTGCGACGATGGTTTGAGAGTAGGCGTTATCCATTTACCAAGTATTTAGAATATTTACATCCTGGAGTGGGTGACAACCGATGAAGTTCTGAAATTCAAACATAACCATCCTTCTGTATCTAGACCACAGTCTGATTATATAAATTTTGTTAAAATTTAGGTCCAGCATGTTTGCAAGTGACCAAAGATTTATTGTTATTTCCGCGCATCCTCCGGTTTTTCAATCGAGTTCCAAAACTTCAGATCGTCAGTGAAAATTACCTTCTTGCATGTTAGATAACCAAGGCAGTCGGTAACGTATATCAGAAACAAAATGGGACCAGAACGCTCCCCTAAGGAACTCCACTGTCAACGGTTTCCCAATGAGACTTGGCGTCTCCAATACAAACACGTTGGCGCCTGCCTGTGAGAAAGTCGGCCAACCATTTGAATAGGTTGACAGTCACACCCATTTGACAAAGCTTTCCATGGATGTGAGCAGGTTTGTGAGGCAGGATTGACCACTTTCAAATCCATGTTGATATGAAGTTGGCAAGTTATTCTCTTCAAGATGCCTCATCAGTTCTGTTTTGATTATCTTCTCCATCATTTTGCAACAGATAAACTGTGAGGCTGACTGGTCGGGAAGTGTTTGGTGATGTCCTCTCTCCTCCTTTATAGATGAAGGTTATGTTGGCTATCTTCCATTTGGTAGGCAGAGCCCCCGCCTCAATCGAGCTTTCAAATATATTGGAGAATGTAAAGGCCAGCTGGTTTGGCGCGTCGTTTGAAATTACTTTCGAATTTCAAGTCCCTCGAGCCTACGAGTTTTTAGTTTCAACCTCCGTGTAGAAGACACGGTGCTGGGAAATTTTTAAAGAAATGTCTGTATATTCCCCTAAGTTTGTAAGTTGTGGCTTAGACGTGAGGATTCTGAGGCTTGAAAAAAAAACAAAATTCTACTGCTGAGGATTCTTTCCTGCCTCAGGATTGATCTCAACTGGAATTGCTAGCCTCAATCTTTGCTGATTTCTGGAACTCACGGTGGCTGTCTGCTCCCTGCGTCTGCTCTCAACTGCGGAAGGGGCTCATACCAAAGGCTATGTCCTTATATTGTCATATTCTTATCGTTGAATATCTTAACTGACTCTGTTAATTTTTGGCAATTCGAACATCAATTGCATTTTCTCTTTATCCCCATTAGTATGCCAAACGCAGGTGCCTTAAGTGTACCCAAACGTCGTGCAGTTAGGCAAAGAAATGTATGAAAAGGGGATTATCCCAAAATTAAAGAATAACTGAATGGGATAGATTGGAGCCCTGTACATGTACCTGACCAAAATACTGCCTGGTTCTTCATTAGTAAATTGATTCAGCAGTTGTTAGAGAACTTCTGCCCACTGAAAAGGCGGTCGTGCGTCTCCCTACCCGAGTGGGTGACGTGGGAAATAAAAAATAATCTCAAGAATAAAAGAAGACTGTGGAGAACATACGCCAGATATAAAAAACCGAAAAATTTTCCGCTTTTAAGAAACAACGAAATCGGTGTTGTAATCTTCTGAGAAAAGAAAGATCAGCCTTTGAGTCAGAAATAGTCAAAGACATACCAAGAAATTCGAAAAGGTTTTATGCTTACGTTAATAAGGCAAAACGAAATCGTAACTGCATTCCTTGTCTTAAAGACAATAAGGGAAACAGGTTTACAAATAACTCTGATAAGACCAGCCTCTTATCCAATTTCTTCATGTCCGTGTATACGGAAGAACCACCTTTTGACGAGGACAAATACTACAGTACTGCCCCATTTACAAACAAAATAAGCACGGTGTCGTTCCCAATGGACACAGTAAGAAAAACTCTGAAACAGCTACAGCCCATTAAATCACCTGACCCAGATGATATTTCCGCAAAAGTCCTCAATGAACTCACAGACCAACTGGCCTCTCCGCTCTCCAAGATATTTGAAAGTTCGATGGAGGCAAGGGCTCTGCCTACCGAGTGGAAGATAGCCAACATAACCCCATCTATAAAGGAGGAGAGAGGACATCACCAAATAGTTTCCGACCAGTCAGCCTCACAAGTATCTGTTGCAAAATGATGGAGAAGATAATCAAAACGGAACTAATGAGGCATCTCGAAGAGAATAACTTGCCAAGTTTATACCAACATGGATTTCGAAGTGGTCGATCCTGCCGCACAAACCTGCTCACATCCATTGAAAGTTGGACAAAATCATTAGAAATGGGTTTGTCAGTCGATGCGGTCTATATTGACTTTAGCAAAGCATTTAATAGGGTTCCACACAAACATCTGATCTTTAAGCTCCGTCAAATGGGTGTGACTGGCAACCTACTCAAATGGTTAAACGACTTTCCACAGACAGGCGCCAGCGTGTTTGTATTGGAGACGCCGAGTCTCACCTGGAAACCGTTCACAGTGGAGTTCCGCAGGGCATCGTTCTGGTTCCCATTTTGTTTCTGATATACGTAAACGACTGCAAGGATTGTCTGACATGCGAGAAGGTAATGTTCGCTGACGATCTGAAGTTATGGAACTCGATTGAAAAACCGGAGGAGGCGCGGAAATTACAACAAAACTTACATCGCTTGCAAACATGGTGTGCTGAGTGGCTGCTGAACCTGAATCTTAACAAATGCCAAATAATCCGACTGCGGTCTAGTTCCAGAAGGATGCTAAGGTTTGAATATCAGTACTGCATCAGTGGTCACCAACTCGAGGAGGTAGATATTCTAAAGGACTTGGGTATATGGATAACACCAACACTCAAACCATCGTCGCACTGTGCAAACATCGCAAAAAAAGCGACGTGTATCTTAGGCGCAATCAGGAGGTCCTTCGTTAATTTTGACGGAGAGCTTTTTGTGCGCGTGTTTAGAATATTGATCCAGCCGGTGTTGGAATATTGCGTGCAGGTGTGTCGCCCTTGGACGAAACATGACTACGCTCTGCTGGAGGAAGTTCAACGGAGTGCAACGAAACTAGTCAGCGGATTGGAATGCCTACCCTATGAGGGCCGCCTAGAAAGATTTAACCGTTTTCCTCTCTCTTATTGGCAATGCAGAGGGGATATGATCTTCGTCTTCAAATTGGTCCGAAGAGTTGATTGTGCTCTTAAGATGGCCAACTTTTTTGAATTGGCAAACATGACAAGTCTCCGAGCTCACCAATACAAACTGAAAAGAAAACATGCCAAACCTGAAGTGCGGGCCAACTCCATTTCCCAACGAGTGATTGAAGAATGGAACAAACTGCCAGCCTCAGTTGTTCAGGCTGAAAGCGTTAAATGTTGAAAAGAAGACTTGATGCATTTTTATTTGATGAACATATATTTAATCGACAGCAATGATCGATATACTAAAACGGCTTTCGCCATGTAACATTTGTTTGTTTTGCTAGCGTCTATCTGTAAATAGGGTTTTCAAAGGCTTTGCCTATCTCCCTTTTTTATACTTAATTATACTGAATTATTGCCGCGAACTATTGGTTTATGACCTAGTTTCACACATGCAACGCAAAATCGCGTAGGACTGTCTATCGAGGCCTCTAACCAATCGGTCATATTGGCAGGGGATTTTGGTCAGCGAATTTATAGACTAAAAGATAGTAGTTGCACTTATTGTTATTCTACTAATTGTTTACCTCCCGCTAAATGGGCAAAAGTTTAAAAAGCTCAGTTAATGTAGCTTACGAAGATGAAACTTGTATTGGTTGTTTTAGCCTACTAGAGAAATTCTCAGGGATGGAGCAGGAGGTAGACAATCTAAGGCAAGAAATAGATAATTAAAAAAAATTAATTTCTTGTCCACCTGTAAAAAAGCTCTTGTCCGTAAAAAACCTAAAGCAGAACAAAATTCGTATGAATGTATAGCCTCTTGAAGCTACCTTACACTCGCATAAAAGCCATCGCGTTTACCGAACCCAGTAAACCAGAGGACGCTTCACTAGTTCGAAAGTGTCCCACCTAATCCTTGCTCCACACTATCATCGCGAAGCTCAGGCAGCATTAGCAATAATCTGGCCTTACAATCTAGCTGTATATTGCTGCTGGACGTTGCACCAGCATTCGATGTTAAAGAGGTTGGTGATTTCGTAAAGCCAAAGAGGAAAAGGTCGTAAAAGACAAATTTCTACATGGATTTGGCTCCAGGCTGCCAAAAAAGCGTGTTCGTCTGAACCTACTGGATCAAGTGAACTGGTTACGAGTACTCATTCAGTTAAAAGACTTGAGTTGCAAATGGGCGCTCGATTGAGTCGAAAACATAATGTAATCATAAAGGGCGTTCCTGAGTCAGCGTCAGTAATTCCGAGGGAGTAAGTAAAACATGACTGGGAACTCCTTCAATTGTATGCAAAAACGTTGCTAATGGACATATATAGAACAGGGAAGGCTCTGTCAACACCCGATTCAAATCCTCGACCAAGACCTCTTAAAATCATCGTGGAAAACGAAGCACAGGCCCAGCTCCTGCTCCAGAGAAAATAAACCCTATGGGGTCCACACTCTGAAGTATATTTTTAACCAGAATACGGGCTGAAAGAGCGAATGAAAATGCGACAATTAATAATAGTACTGGAAACACGAAGGACCAAGTCAGTATAATTCAGTATATATAAGGGAGATACGGAGAGCCTTTGAAAACCCTATTAACAGATAGACGCTAGCAAAACAAGCAAATGTTACATGGCGATAGTCATGTTAGCATATCGATCATTGCGGTCGACTCAATATATGTCCATCAAGTAAAAATGCATCAAGTCTTCTTTTAAACATTTCAAAGCTTTCAGCCTGAACAACCGAAGCTGGCAGTTTGTTCCGTTCTCCAATCACCCGTTGGGAAAAGACGTTGGCCCGCACTTCATGTTTGGCGTGTTTTCTTTTCAGTTTGTATGGGTGTACTCGGAGAATTTTCATGCTTGCCAATTCAAAAAAGTTGGCCATCTAAAGAGCACAATCAACTCCTCTGAGCAGTTTGAAGTCTAAGATCATATCCTCTCTGTATTGCCTATAAGAGAGAGGAAAAATTGTATGTCTTTCTAGGCCGCCCTCATAGGGTAGGCATTCCAATCCGCTGACTTGTTTCGTTGCCATCCGTTTGAACTTCCTCCAGCAGAGCGTAGTCATGTTTCGTCCAAGGGCGCCACGCCTGAACGCAATATTCCAACACCGGCCGGATCAATGTTCCAAACACGTGCCCAAAAAGCTCTCCGTCAAAAATTAACGAAGTACCTCCTGATTGCGCCTAAGATACACATAGCTTTTTTGCGATATTCGCACAGTGCGACGATGGTTTGAGAGTTGGTGTTATCCATATACCCAAGTCCTTTAGAATATTTACCTCCTGGAGTTGGTGACCACTGATGAAGTACTGGTATTCAAACCTATTATCCTTCACGAACTTGACCTCAGTCGGATTATTTGGCATTTGTTAAGATTAAGGTTCAGCAGCCACTCATCACACCATGTTTGCTAGCGATGTAAGTTTTTTTGTAATTTCTGCGCCTCCTCTGGTTTTTTAATCGAGTTCCATAACTTCAGATCATCAGCGAACATTACCTTCTCGCATGTCAGACAATCCAGGCAGTCGTTCATGTATATCAGAAACAAAATGGGACCCAGAACGCTGCCCTGCAGATCTCCACTATGAACGGTTTCCAGGTTAGACTTGGCATCTCCAATACAAACACGCTGGCGCCTGTCTTTGAAAAAGCCGGCCAACCATTTGGGTAGGTTGCCAGACACGCCCATTTGACTGAGCTTAAAGATCAGACGTTTGTGTGGAACCCAATCAAATGCTTTGCTAAAGTCAATGTAGACCGCATCGACTGACAAACCCATTTCTAATGATCTTGTCCAACTTTCCATGAATGTCAGCAGGTTTGTGAGGCAGGATCGACCACTTCGAAATCCATGTTGATATGAACTAAGCAAGTTATTCTCTTGAAGATGCCTCATCGGTTTTGTTTTGATTATCTTCTCCATCATTTTGCAACAGATACTTGTGAGGCTGACTGGTCAGAAACTATTTGGTGATGTCCTCTCTCCTCCTTTATAGATGAGGTTATGTTGGCTATCTTCCACTCGGTAGGCAGAGCCCCCGCCTCCATCGAACTTTCAAATATCTTGGAGAGCGGAGAGGCCAGCTGGTCTGTGAGTTCATTGAGGACTTTATGCGGAAATACCATCCGGGCCAGGTGATTTAGTGGGCTGTAGCTGTTTCAGAGTTTTTCTTACTCTGTCCATTGGGAACGACACCGTGCTTATTTTGTTTGTAGATGTGGCAGTACTCTAGTATTGTTCATCGTCAAAAGGTTGTTCCACGGTATACACGGACATTTCTGTTCGAATGAATTTTCTGATTGCGAGCAGTACATTGACACCCAATCGATATCGGGAGCGTTGAAATCTCCAAGTATTAATAAGTGTTTGCTACGGCAGATTTGCTTTACCTCTGTGATGAGTTCTTCGTCCGTGTCCGTTCGCTGTCCTGCGGATCGATATACCACGGCAATATGTAGGTCAGGTTGGTTTGGGACTTTCAGTTTGCAATGCCGTGGCACATCTCAAAATAAGTGATGGACAAATAGTTCAAGTGAAACGAGCATTACTTTGGCCGAAGGCAGTCACTCTTACAGCCTAACTGTCCCGTTTCAGACACCGAAAACTTTCCCACTTAAAATAATCGTCCTGACTACCAGATCTCTGCGTATTAAGATGCCTTTGCTCCAGACTCTGGTGTTTATCCACATCCCCGACATTGTATTAGTAACCGCGACATGGGCAACACCCTATGTATCCTACTCCGAACTCTCATTTTCTAGGCTCCGCTTACATTCGGAATGATCAACACGATGGCCATGGCGGAGGAAGCAGTATCTATATAAAGCAACCACTTACATTTCTGCCATTGAACTATCGACAATTTACCGCAGTAGAGAAGAGCTGTTGGCTCCGAGTTGTTCTAAAAGACAACTAATCCTTACTCGTTGGTAGTGTCTATCGCCCACCCACTGCCAGCGTAGATTACGATCTTTGTCTATCACAGGCATTTCAAGCCGAGGTTGACTTTAATCTGAAGTACTGCTTGATTGCAGGTGACTTCAATCTTCCTTCAGTTAATTGGTTTCCCACCTTCCGGTCCGGCAAAATTCGAAGACATACTTGAGGCCATAGATATACTCATGTGGGACCAGGTAGTTAATTTTCCCATCCGAAGATCAAACATACTTGATCTCATTTATAAATTGAGAACTTTGCGGATGTACCATCCGGGCCAGGCGATTTAGTGGGTTGTAGCTGTTTCAGAGTTTTTTTACTGTGTCCATTGAGAACGACACCGTGCGTATTTTGTTCTTAGATGTGGCAGTACTGTAGTATTCTTCCTCGTCAAAAGGTGGTTCCTCTGCATAGACGGACATAGGATAAGAGGTTGGTCTTAGTTGGATAAGAGGTTGGCCTTATCAGAGTTATCGGTTACCCTGTTTCCCTGATAGTCTTTTAGACAAGGAATGGAGTTCCGATTTCGTTTTGCCTTATTTACGTAAGCAAAGAACCTTTTTCAAATTTCTAAGTATCACTTTGACTTTTTCTGACTACAAGGATGATCTTTCTTTTCTCAGAAGATTCTGATAATGATCTCGCTGTTTTTTTCAAGCGGAAAAATGTTCGGGTTGTTGATATCTGGCATATGTTCTCCACAGTTTGCTTTTCTTCACCTGACTCTAAACAACCAAAACGGCATGTATTTTCCAGCGTCTATCACACGCGTGTAACCATTCACATAAATCGAATTTTCAAGGCCTAATTCAGTGTGAATAAAGAAAGAAGTCCAGTTTAAGTGGGTATGGGAAAAACAAAGAAGGTAAGGAGCAACGTGAAGTTAGATAAATATAATTTTTGTAGGAAATACACTTGGAGAATTTGAAACTTGTTTGCTAAAGGATAAAAATCACATAACCATTAAATTTATTGTTTTGACGACAGGGTTACTAAGAGCGGGCACTTAGGTCAAAATCTAGATAAAGGAATACTGCGTCTGCTAAACCGAGCGACCTCTTGTAGAAAAGCATTTTACTATTACGGGGTTGACTGTTAAGTGCACGGGATGGCAAATAAAAAAAGTCGAAAACGAACGGTTTATTAGCTAATGGTATACTGATAGATTGCATTACGAGAGAAACTACTCGACCTGTGCCTTAATGCCAACTTTCGTACCGGTGTGTTCATATACCTCATAGCAAACCGACAGGATAAGGAGCCCGTTGTTCAGTGGTAAGGGCGTTGAACGACGAACAAACAGATAACGGGTGTGAGCCTCAGATTTGGCAAAAGATATCATTATCATGTGCTGGCTACTGATGGCAATTCCATTCTCCGTTGTCTTTGTCGTTAAGGTTCTAGAACACTTTCGGTGTAGCAATAAAATGCTTAGATTAGTGTTCATGCATTCATAAATGTCAATAGAAAGTAACTTTTCAATTAAATAATTTGGATAGTTGAAATATGATAAGGGCTCACAGGAAATATGTGTTGGATAGCTCCGCGTTTTAATTCACCTATCTTTGACCTTAACATTATTTATAGTGTAAATAGTGCAATTATTGAATTAGATTATTTCGGTTCCCATGGCCAAATTAGAGCCGTATTATATTACAAAAGATCTTCTTTATTCTGAATGCCGTGCAAAAATTACGAAAAATGAGCACAAACTTAAATTATCAGTTATCGAAAAAGTGAACGATAATTTCTCAGGAATAGATGAAAATGATTTGATTTCTGTGAGGGAGATGGCCGTAATCGTCCAAAATGGAAACAAGATATTATCTACTAACCTGGGCAGACATGCATCAAAAACACAGACGTTTGAGCAGCAGTATGAGGAAAAGGCTTTTGAATACCGATATACTGCAGCACGCGAAATAACAAATAAACCAAGATGTATGATTTTGCTCAAGTGCGTTATTATGAACACTCTATAGTTAAGCATATTGGAGACCCATCGATCTTTCCGTTAGTCCCTGTGACATTTACAATTATAAAAAACCTGGATAAAGAGGCCTTTGAACCTGCTTCTATCGCCAGCGTCAGATTTCGGCATGCAATTAAATCCTATCAAAACGAAAGGATATGTGCAGCGGATAGAATTGCAAAATTACAATCAATAAGGGTATGATAAAGTTAATTCTTTTTATGAAATCCTTTATCAAACATATTTTAAAGGTCCTTTGAACATTTTCAAGCAGTATTGTACCTATAGCTTTGCCTTTCGTTATCTCAGCAAACTTACTCGAACCCTTGAGCATTTTAGCCACACCCGAATGCGAAAGTAAGGCTTCCTTAAAAACATTAAGGAAACTATGCAAGTTAGTTTGAGAACGCGTTGTTACTCTAATAATTAAAAAAGAGTTGAGTTCCAAAGAAATAAAACTATGCAATAAGTATTTTACGTAATTGCATGTAATTCACAATGCGATTTGTTTTTCGGACGTTGCCATGAATTTGCGAAAAGTTACTTACATGCACTGAAGGCTTTCGGAAAAAGGCAAAAATTGTATCGCATGTAATCTTTACAGCAAATTCAGCGACAAGGGTTAAAATTTCTGCTCACGAAGCTCAGTTGTAGCATATGCGGCACATATGTGATCAAAAGTGTCCTTTATTGGACGAATTTATGTAGTACTACACCGGATAGTCGCATTTTATCCTGTTAATCGAACACAAGATGCATATGATCAGACAATCTCTTTCCTGTTAAATGCATAAATATCCAATAAAGTACGACGGAGGAAATAAAGGCGGATTTACGACAACACTCATACTAACACAAGTATACACTAATATTCGAATGGCTATTCTGACACTGGCTGTTCGGATAGATAAGTTTGACACTTAACCTACGTTTATAAAAATTAGCACAGTATTGAACTAAAAAATCAAACAATTTCGTCCAAAGTTTACCAAGGGCTTTCTTTAATCAGTTTTAGGAAGTTTTAAACAAATAGCATTTGATAAGTCATGCGTTCCAAATAAAAACTGAATTGTACCAAGTTTAACTCTCAACCTCCTTAAATAGAGGAAAAGAAGTAATGTCCAATGAAAGGTTTTGCTACAATCCGTTTTCAATTTGAGACATACTCATGTAGTGATGAAAAATGTGATCAAACAAAAACTTTGCACCCAGTGAACAAAAAACTTTGAAACGATGTAAAAAATCGATAGAAGAATCAAATCTCTATCCAGTGACCATGAAGTTGAGATTAAGACATGTAGAGGAAAAGAAGAACTTCTAAAGGGAAACTTCTTGCTAAAGCACAGGCAAAAGATCTTCTGCTACCTGTTTGGAGGTCACACATTAAGACAGCAAAATATGCCTCCAGGCAATATTTTACAGAGAAACCTCATAGCAGACTTAAATACCACTATGAATTGGTCCAACCAAATGCATTAAAACCTACTTATCTCAGAATATTAGGTAATGGAAAGAACGTATTTGACAGCAGCTTATACTTCCCATGTAACATTCTCCTTTGACTGACTGGATAATTAAAGTGCGATAAAACAATGCCACCGTTTTTGAGAGGTTAAGTTAGCTGAAATTAAATTATATGTTTACCTATAATATACTAATTCTTGCAGCAGTGCAATAATAATAAGTATAAAAATATTGTAATGACATTAAAAATCTATAGCGACGTTTACATGAAGCAAAGGCCATATTTATCCTTTACGCAAAATTAACTTACCATTAAATCGTTACGACATTTTGATAAATTGCGTCTCAATTTCTTATTGGTAAATTTCATACACTACATAACGTAAAACATTATGCTATTTTGCGTTTCGGAAATTCCCATGAAAACATTACAAACTCTTTCTGAGGCAATTAGTTAATTTTATAGCTTATCGATAGATTAATAAATATAAGTTATATGGCAAAGACGTTATACCGTACTTCCGTCATAGGTACTAACTAAAAGCCCAGACATATGTTTCGCACGTGTTACTACTTGTTTATTGAATGGACATTACGCGGTGATTCCACAGTGGTTGATTGTCTTCGACCCAAATGTTCATTGAAATTTCGGGTCTGACCCTCAAAAGTCATGTCCGAATCACCTTACTTCATGTCCTGCACTTACTAATTTTAGAAATTATTTCCCCGATATAAATTATATCCCGCTGAGAAAAATAGAATAAATAAGCATTAAGTGCAACTCTCAGATCCGATTCTTTGTGAACAAACTGCATATTTTAATGAAATATATTCCAAAAAAGGGAATTTCAGCCCAACTCCAGAGCGCCCAGTTCGGACAGTTCACGAAAGTTCCGGTACCAAAGGCCAAAGATTATGAATCAATTGGGGTAAGTGCCCACTTCACAGTCGAACGCCCCAAAGCTTGTCTAAAATGAAAAGAGTGACAGTTTTTGTATAATATGCTTTCATAAGATTACACTTACTGCGTACATAGCTGATGGAGTAAATAAAATCAACTGAACGCTTGATGCATGAGCATTATAAAACTATTTCGATTATAACGTGACAGTTATTGTCAACTAATCGAAATTACATATCATACCGTACTTTATATCTTTGCGTTAATGAATAAAGCAATCAAAATGCCCTTTTTATAACCAAACAAACAAGGATCATAAAAAGAAGAAACGTGCATCGCAGATACGCGAAGGATCGCTTTTTTACCTTAAATATATTAGGTTTTGCTTGAAAACTAGTTACATTATCAGAGGAGTAAATTTTCGGATAAATATGAAAAAATAGTGCATTCATAAATAAGTTGACAATCGGCAGTTATTAGCGTCCACAAACGTGATATTAGGTTTTTGATCCCAGTCTTTGAATCTGATCGTCTTTGAAGTCGGATTGTTTAATGAGAAAGATAAGAGAGTGAACTAAACTCTGAACATTCCGCCTCAACGGTACCCAAATGCATTTCCTCGGCATAAAATTCTGCCGCGGTTTTTAAACGATTCTGATGTAATTAACGTTGTGGCTTTAAAAGCTGTCAGCTGACGGGATAAATCGGTCACCTCATAACGAAGGGCCAGAGTGCAGTAGCTCATTCTTCACATACTCTGTAGAGCATACATCATCCACTGGATTTATAGCGACCTTTTCCTGTTTCCATGAAGTCCTGGTCTGCATTGCGCGGACCGAACGTGTGTATGGCACGCGAAACTGGCTGTTTAGTAGAACTGACGCCAAAGCCAAATAAGAAGATCGTAAATTTCAAATTCTTCCAGCCCGGAAAGCCGAAAATGAACCACCCTCAATACGCCCATTTAGTCAGCAAATATTCCAGTCAAAAATGGACCTTATTGGTTATCCTCAGAACAGCTGCAGTACCCAGACGGCACCAACTCGAATCCTCCTCGTTCATATTTGCCCCGCCTTGCATATCGATGGCCAACCATAACGGTGCTTTCAATCCTTCATTGTCATACTCCACCAGCATCCACGCAATCTTACTCTCAACATCTGCTGCGATTATTACTGCCCCCACCATCAATGAGGGGAAAGCATAACGCACCGTCAAACATCAGCCTCACCACAACCAATACCAGTGATGTGGCCTCGGTCCCAGCCTGTACATGATGCAACCGCACTTTCACCTCATGCATTGGTCTGGTCGGCCACCGGTGAATCAATCTCACGAAGACTGGTCAGCCAGTGTTTTTGGCCCCTTTATAGATTCGCCGCACCCACCTCCACTGCCCACACTGCCCTAGCACATATATACACTGCACGAACCCTATCGGCCACATGCGCCTCTTCCAGAGCGGAACTCAACGCAATATCGATGGCATTGATACGCCACGCAAACTCTCTTCCCCTGTTATTTCCGCCACATTCACTTCACTACAGATGAAAACAATTCAGTGACTTCTGAATATTCCTGTGACCACAACCTCACCTAAAATAATGAACTGCTCAGTCACTTGCGAATCCAGCACACATAGACTGGCGAACCAGTGCCTGGGGCCCGACATACAGTCACCGCACCCGCTTCCATTGCCCTCACTGCTCACTCACATTCACACACCACAGGGATTTCCTCAGACACGAGCTTCTTTACAAAAACTGCGTTAAACTGCAGTAAGCTAGACCACATCAACACACTCTACCTCCACAAAAATACACATCGCCTCCAACTATCATCAAATAATTTTCTCAGTTCAAGATTATGCTATTGAAAATCTCATGGTTTCCCAGAAACTGTGGCTTGGAAGGTTGCCAACTGATGCTTTATACTAGACAAGACCATATGCCCACAGTGTGTAGTTTGTTGATTGGTTGACGAGTGGACTGGGAGTCAGTCCCGATGGTTCCTTCATACCCCTGGTTTTGGTTATCCTGGTGTGAGTGACAAGGAACCAGGTCGTACTGTGGCAAGCGCAGACGGGTTCACCAGCCACTCTAGACACTGACCCGCTCCAAAATCTTACAAACGTCAGGCTCGGATGGTGTTCTGATTGTCAGGGTGGGGAATAAAGTGATGTCGATGGCTCAGCGCCTTTTTCCTCCTCCGATGTGCTTGAAACTATCAAGCTTTGCTAAAAGACGTGGTTATGAAGGCTGCCAGCTGACGGGATAACTCGGTTTCCCGGAGTGAGCGTCAGACTGAAATGTACTTTATGACACTCCCACTCAGCTGGTATCTGAGCCACCGTGCTCCTGCATTTGTTGTTGTGTCCTTGTTTGCAGTGGAGCACAAAGCGTGTGCCAAGGCTCTCTCTCCCATCTCCGGTCTTTTTGACTCCGTCTGAATACCGGGCCCAGATTGGGGATTGGAACAGAAGTGAGGTAGACGCATCGAAAGTCTGCTTTCACTTTAATCCAGCACAATGCACCGTCACTGCATCAACCCTGTTTGAAAGCATACGGTGGACATCCTTGAATTTTACGGTCCAATTGTCATTAAGCCTTTTCAGTCAGTGCGCGCTACCTCACCTATGCTTCCATTAAGTCTGTACTGGGACCGGGTTTAGCTGAGTCAGATTTGAGATATTGCGGCAGATGCCGTGCAAAACTGCTGTCATTAAAAGCTAGGTTACGCTTTAGCTGCCCTCAATACGTCCAAAGCTTTCTGAAAGATGTGGAGAGCCTTACCATTCGCTACATACAACAGACATATGCTTAGGATTGTGCCTATGTTTTTGAGCTCAAAAAATCCTTCTGTCAATCAAAACAAATGAGCAAATTAACCCTTTTCTTTCTTTGTACCGCTGTCCATCATCCAACAGCAAGGAGACCAAACATTTCCGAAAGGAAGTCGAAGCGTTGGCAGTCGGGCAGCCAACCGTCGTTTATTTCATCTCCATGAAACTTCATTCCATTCTCTGAGGCCATTCAGCGCTGAAGTGGTTGAAAATTGTTGTATCCTGGATACCACAAAGCATATGGTTTCAAAAAGCTGTATTCAGCGTGAGAAAAACGTCTTCTGCGAACCATTTAGTGTACTCTTGGCTTTTAGACAAGTAAGTCTGCGTTTTCTGTGTGATTTATGCTTTCTAACAGCACACGTGATTTAGAGGTTCTTTCCGATCTTCTAATACTTTGGTGGATTGCTGTGCCCTTATTTATGCTGTAGGGATGCTAACGAGGCTTACTGTCCGGAGCGCATTGTTCACACGGACAGCCCCGATTGGCTAGCCTTTTGCAACGGTGGGCATTCAAATCGGGATATTGAGTTCATCAGATTGTCTGGACTTGCGGGCACCTCAATGCCTGGATTGGTCACCACTACTGCTTCTTCGACGCGGACCGCAGCCAAAACCTCAGTCACTGCTGCTTCTTTGGAGTACGGTAGTGTTCTCTAGTTATAACGTCTTTAGAATACCACTGAGTACTTCTATGAGTCTTTCCATAAACAAAGGCCTTTTTACATTAATTTTGGTATAAATAGGTCCCTCATTCAATGCGACGTCTTCCTAGGGCACCGAAAGTACGCCAGAACGGACACTCGTCCATGAAACGTCCTCTTCTTGCTCCTCGAATAAGCTTGCCAGACCCTCCAGTTATAAAGTTCAAGTAGATAAACGTGAATTAGAAAAGTTTCAAAAGTTTTTTTTTCTGGCAGCTTTGGGCTGCTAGTGAGCCTCATATTACCTAACCATCAGTTCTCTTTTTAAAGGCTGACTAGCTTGTGACAATGAGAAACCGTTAGGCTAAAAATTGTTCCGTCTCCTGAAACTGAATCCTGGGCTTCAAAATCCTACCGTCGACTGTTTTCCCTGTTGAAAATATAAACACATAATTCTCATTTAAACAGATCTGTACGAAAAACCTTTAACGAGGCGAAATGATCAACTCCCGCAATGTGGTACAGTAAGCATATTTTCCTTGCCGCTGCATCGCTGAGGTAGGTGTTGTTAAAATAACTGGCTAAATGAACTTTTAAGCATTCGACAATGAAGATCTCTGCATCCTCAGTTGTTTGTTAACCAGCCTCAACGGAAGATAGACAAAGGTATTCAGAGATAAATGTGTTTACTGCATCGTCTATGTAGTGTTGCGCCAAAATTAGCTGAAGCCGTGAACCCGTTTCTTATTGGTTGAGATTATCAAGAGGCATGGGAAATCGGAAATCGCAAGGCCGCCAGCTGGAGGACTAAATCAGTAAAATTTTAAACCGAAGGCCAAACTGCAATTGCTCCTTTTCTATGAGGCCTTAATGACACCTCTCACTTTCATGAGTACCGTGCGGCGGCTTTGGGAACGCGGCAGTCTGTGATGAACGTCAACAAGCTGTCACACTTTGCTAGCCCCATCCACCTCCCTATCACCACGTCTTGTTCTTTTTGACCGTCGGTAGAGTGGGCGTGGAGATGGATGCAGTGCAAGTCGGCTTCCCAGAGGCAAGTCATACAGAAACAAATGGTAGAGCACATGTGCCACGAGGTTTTATAAACACTTTAGAAAAAGTCCCGATTCGGTAAGGATTATGACCCCTGAATGTGTGGCCGACCGTATACAGGAGCAATACAACAGAGTCCAAGTTATTGATTTACACGTAGTCACGCAGTACCAATAAAAACGTTTTTGTTTGTCTGGACTGTCGTCATAACGCTGTTACCCCGAAGTCAAATGAGGGACAAGTTTCATCGACAGTGAACAACGCCAACACTTCCAGCAAATTTAAGGGGCTCCATATCTCGATAAAGATTGTCGCTTATTCGACCTCAGACGTATTGGCCATTTGCACCTCTGTGAAAATCGCCAGAATTTGGATGAATTTGTAGACACATAAATGACTCTGCTGACTTAGAAAATAAACAAGGAAAACCATTAAA
Source organism: Schistocephalus solidus (assembly GCA_017591395.1). Classification (NCBI taxonomy): domain Eukaryota; kingdom Metazoa; phylum Platyhelminthes; class Cestoda; order Diphyllobothriidea; family Diphyllobothriidae; genus Schistocephalus; species Schistocephalus solidus. The sequence goes on from WEDG01001720.1 coordinate 17,120, forward strand.
TACTACTTTGCTCGATACTGCAAGACTAATGCGTTTTGGGCAGAAGTTAATACAATCCTCAAACTACAAACAGTTAGTTTAAATCTTCCAGAGAATTATAGTTTACTGAAGTGCATAGGCAATGCCAACCTGGCCGTCATCTTTACGATACGAGATTTTAAGTTAGCTTTCTCTGGGTTTCTATGGCGTCTTCTAAGTTTTTCTGAGTTAATTGCCTTCTTTAAAGCTACCTGCGCGATATCACCTTACGCGGGCATTCTGGCAGCCTGCAGTCGATCTGGTTTCTCTTCACTCAGAAACTTCTCCTCTCCGCGGGTTTCGACATCAGTATTCGTCTGTGGGACCTGAGTCTTGACTTCAGTCCTAATCGTTCACGATACATTCGCATCTTCGCTGGTCACCAGGACACTGTACTATGCCTTTGGGTGGACGCAAATAATTGCAAGGAGAGTTTGCATCTTCAAACGGACACTACGTTGGTTGCCCAGAAGTCAAATGAGCCGATATTAACGTTTGCCAGTGGAAGCGCAGATTGTACTTGCAAAAGTATGTTACAGTGGGCCTTTGGCTGTTTCCAGCGGAAAGGTTAAGAGTCTGCTTTAACAATTTCTAAGTTTTTCTTCAAAAGAGAACTCTTTTTAATAGGTAAAGGTTTAATATTTTATTCTGACTCACATATTTTGTAAAAGAAATCGTATTTTGATGTAATTTTGCTGCAAAAATGTCTCACATTTTCGAACGTTTTTGAAAATATTTCTTTTTGATCAAGAAATAAAGTTCATGATAACATTTTATAAAACCCTCTGAAGGCAATTTTCCTAAAGAACATGGATATGTTACATAAAAGCCCTTTAAAGATTATTTATCGAAAAATAATATCAAAACATTGTTCTGCTCTCTTATCAGATGAATTGTTGGGAACAGAGTTTGCGTACTGCACCAGCTATGTATATAAATCCAAACTCTATAAAGTAGCAATAAACAAAAGTCGGATGTGGGAGGAGGACAAGACTGAGAACCAGGCTAGAAACAGTTATGGTGAAGTAGGCTTCATAACTCAGTATCCTTAGCACTAAACCAGTTGATTGAACCGGAGGCTATGAAGAAGTTTCAATTTCCTCCTGTCTATTGGCTTTATAATAAACATTTTCTCCTCAAAATTCCCACCTTTTGACTCGCTGATGTGATTTCAAAGTAGAGCTCATCAGTCAAAGAGGATTGGCGACCGAATTATGGAGAATTTGAACACTGTCCCTGCTATTTCGCCTTTTATTTCTGTAGGCACCGTTGGTGGTCATTGATCTGATTTGTCGTCATTTTTCTTGCTAAACCGCCTGTCTACATCGGTGCCCGTTTGACTGAGCCCGGCTGACTAGTGTCCGAGGCCCCTTAACGTGAGCCTCTTGCTCTCAAAGAACAAGAAACGTCTGGTATATGTATATTCACCAACAGTATGCCTTACGCAATACGGAATTATTCCTCAATCACTTACCATATGCAGGATGCAAAAAACGCTGGCAATGGAGTCGGGTGCGTCAAAGTTTGGTGTTCAAACATAAAATATTATGCATCCAACCTATAAGATAAAAGGGCTATGTCATTATCTTCAACATCACCGTGCTTTAAATCCATAAGAACTTGCTCACTGAGAGCATCTAACTAGAAAATAATAAACTATCCTGTTCGAGAATATACAAGCTGCTTTTAAACGCATTTGTTTGCCTTTGGTTGTGATGTTCAAGAGACCAAAGTAAGATTACCTACTTTGCCAGCACACTTCAGTCTGATTACAATTAGTTCCCAAGAGTCTCTGAACACGAATTTTGTCATTCTCCTGGGAATTTAAACCGGAGTGCAGTAAAGGAAAAATGGTGGCAGTTAGGAGAAACTCTTGCCTTAATAGACAGCCGGAATACTAAAGATGACATTTGGCAGCATATGTGCGCAAAAATAATCCAAATAAATGAATTGGTTATTTGCAGAATGATTTTTTAGAAGGACTAAGCCATAGCCCTTTGCTGCCATGTGATACATAAAACCAGTCAACCACAATTTTACTTCAGGTAAGTTAATAGAGACTTCCTTAACAATGACATGACGACTGTCTTTGCAGTTTACATTGTCCAGCCATTTTTAATCAAACATTTGGTTTTGTGCAAAGTCGACGCCAACGGGTTTATTTTTTGAGCGTGGCAAGGTACCAATTAGCTACAATGTTCCCAAATTGATGCACTTAAGCACGATCCATAAACCACAGTAGATGTGTTATCCATGAAATGAAAAATGAAATCCTAAAGTGTTTTTTTTAAATTTGAAGATGTTGCTTTAACTGGGTAGTTAAAGTAATTAGCATGCATCATGATCCCAAGATAGTAAAAATATTTCAGAATGCCGCTATTTGAATGATATTTCTCCCGCCAGCTGGAAAAATACTATACTCTTCAACAATGGCTATATAAGTAGTATGCTTTTTATATTAATTTTTTATGACCTAATAAATTTGAAAATATTTTGTAGAAACTATACAACCAAACATTCTTTCCGGTATTCATTTGGTAGGACATAAGGTAAGGATGCCTTTTTATGGCCACCGAAACAGGAACTGAGATTAGGAACCGCGGAACTTAATTTTGAGATTAAGGATAGGTTAAAGATTAAGTTTAGGGTTAGGTTTGAGTTCGAGGTAAAGGCCAGTATTAGGGTTAGGATCATAATTAGGCTTATGTTTAAGGGTATGATCATGTAAACTGTAGAGTAGGACCAGGGTTAAGATCAACGTTAGAGTTTGGTTTTATGTTCAGGTTATTTTTAAAGTTAAGACACATGCATATTTCTCCTATCCTGAAATTTACCGCAAGGTCACCTTTTTTAAGTGGGCGGGGTGATTCCCATTTGCGGCTAAACAAGGCGTCCCTAGCGAAAATAATTTCTTCTTCTAATTTTACACTTAAGGAAACATTATTTTTGGTTCTCCAAATCTTGTTCATTTTAAGAATAATTTTAAACTTGACTTGCCATTACGCTTGTGATCATGGTTACCAATCTACAAGCTGTTAATTTTCTGACTAAGTAAAATAATTTATTTTTCATAGCTATTTGGAATCAGTAATATAGTGCTTATGAGTTTGGCGATGGACATGTACCATGTTACCCTTTACGAGCAACATTAGTAGATGGACCGATGAGATGCTTTAGAAATGACTCTCTCACGGTCTTATATAACCTTATAATAAAATACTTTTCTAAAACCGATAGCTACTCATTTTCCAATATAAATGTTAGGATCACGTAATGGACTACAAAATCAGCACAAAAATATATTTTGTGCATTGATTTCAAAATATATTTAAATTTATAAGGACATCAGAAATCAAAAGGTTTAACATCATACCGGTTAACTAGCCCGTTAAATTAAAGTGTTGCATTTCAGGTTGCCGGAAAGAAGCTTGTTAAAACACCGGCATCCCCTTGCAACTGCAATTGCTTGGTATTATGCTGCACGATAATTAATATTACAAACTTCTTTAAATAATCTTTTAAATCGAAAACACTACAGAATTTCAGTTTTAAATTTCAGGAGATAGCAAATAAATTGTACTATGACAGCATTCATAGCCGTGTAGTACAAAAAACCATAAATCTGCACTGAATAAGGAGTCTCAAAAACTAAACGGTTGACATTTAAACTCTAAGCTTAATCGGCCAACGAAAGCCGATTTGATGCCAGTGCGTGTACTCCCTACCACAGCCTTCCAACTCTGGGCCAACGATTTAGGTTCATTTGACCCATTTCGAATTCCGCTCATTATCAAGCCAGTTTATCGTATATTTTAATGTCCAGCTGATCCCAAGTTAAAAACTCAAAAGGGCTTAGCTGACCGAGAATCTAAATTAACCCGGAAAGGTAGATCCCAGCCTCTGCCCTCGATGGTGACATTCCTCTCAATTGAAGAGTTGAAAACGCTATGCCCCAAATATTGACTCATGTACTGTGGTCAAAGCAAAATACAAAAGACTGCCTTTTGTTAAAGCCATTCAAATAGCCTATTAGACTTTTAAAAACTAAATGAAAGTGCCCACTGACTAATAAATAGTAACGATTAAATATATAATATAACTGTTTTGCCAAAGACTGCTAAATGCCAATCGCAATCGGGAACGACTTGAGACTGCAACCTTATCTTACGAATCACACTTTAATGGTTCCATCAGTCGAGTAAGACTTTAACTAACAAAGGCCGAAATAGCCTTTTGAAACCGAGGAGTGAGCCGCAACGAAAATAAAGGACTGTCATCTGGGCTCAGCTTGCTATTCAAGGTCATATTATTCAACTCGTTGGCAGGGTAACTTCGCACTTATGTTTACTTTGAATTTTATGATAGTTTGGAAAACGGACAGCAAGGAGGCCTGCATGAACCTAGAGCACGCATCCCCGGTGACGGCTGTCTATCTTGCAGGCAGTACCTGTGCGACCGGAGAGTTGACCGGTCAACTGACAATTTGGCAGTTGCTATGGCAATCAGGCATAGCACAGGTAATGAAGGTGAGTGTAAATTGTGTATTTACTTGTAAACTTCCTACGGGTTCTGGAAAAAACTTAAAAAGAGTGTGCCACCGTAGCTGGTACAAAAAAACAGTCTTGAAAATTATTGATCAACTGCAACCCACTACACTGATGTTCCACTTGAATACGGTAAAAATAATACTGGCGGCCATATGTTTATTTTGCTTTTATTTAGATGTACGTTTTATTTTATTTTGTGAAGTACTGTGTTTTGCGGTTTTTAAATAACTGCGTTTTGCCTGGGAGCAAAATTAAGTTATCGAAGTCAGTTCTCTCTTAGTGTGATTTACGATATGCAACCGAATTCATGTAGCACTGTCCAAGTTCCTTACTACCAAAGGATAAGAAAAATAAACATGAACCTCCTGCCCGTCAACTACTTCTTTTTTTCAGCCTTTTTACAATTATTTTACTGGAAGTTAATTCCTCAAATATATAGAAATTATTTGCTCCCAGGGATTTCGCTTAACAGAGCGCAACATATTTGGCTACTAATAATAGTGAATGAATTTAATCTTTCCTAAAATATATACTTTGGGTCAAATGTTTTCAACTTTAAATTCTTTTTAAGAAGGAATGAACCTGCGTTAAGGCAAAGATAAGGGCGTTTTTCGGTTTCTGTATATTGAAAATATTTTATGGGTCGGCATTTCTTCCACCTCTTTCAAGTTATAAACAAAAGAGGTTATGAAGTTGAGAAATTTATAAGTTATCCTTTGCAGGTTGTATGAATCAATTAACATTTGAAAAGGTACTTTTGGTGTGTAATAATAGATGAAATTTGACATCCCGTAGGTAGAAAACATTTTGTGAATTGACTTTGCAAACCGTTAGGAAACGGAATGCTTGAATAAATTTGCACTGGAGATCAAGCACTATCAAATAAGGATTGCTGTATTTTACTAAAATCCCTCCTGTTTCGTGGCCGTCTGATGCTTCTGAAGGAAAGACTTTTGTAAAAAGAAGATCTTTTAACAATTTTTGTCAATGCCCCTTGAAAATTTGCATGCTCTAGCAGGCTCCACAAATGACTTCAGAATAGACTACAAAAGTATACAAAGTATAATTTTCTATAATTTCCTATAAACAGGTTATTCAGCGGTTATATTTCAATGATCGTCGAGTTCGTTTCTATTATGCACGAAAATGGCATGAACTATGTGACATAATAGTATGTAGAAGTGTTTGGAATTCATGGACTTCAATTTGACCACCTTTTTCACATTTTAGAAGTCAAATAGATTCCCAATAGGCAGCTATATGGAAAAACCTGGGTAGAAATGAAAAAGTTGTCTGAATTTCAATATTGATAAACGATCAATGCATTGCTCTTTGTGGACCTGTGCTTGCCTCCAAAAATAAACATTGCATGAGAAAAGGTATTCGTTACTAGATATGGTCTGCGCATTATTTTACCAGATAAATGAAGGAAGTGGAAAGAATACTGCTGCGGATTCTAAGTAACAAACCTGGGTTTATTATTCGATGGAGATCTGAAACATTAAGAAGTGGAATTTTGCGTGTTCTAAAATATATAATCTCACTTGGCTGTTCCTCTAGCAATTGCTAGCATGAAATGCAGTCCAATGCAATTTTATAAGTGACTGCATGTTGACCTTTGAATTAGCATATTTAACATCCGAAAAGACGACTTGGCGAGCATACGCGTTACTTTCGATAACTTCTCTTTAGGTCAGTACAGTTATTGGGAAACTTTGGAACGTAGTAGAAATTTAAAACATGCAATCGATCATATTCGTCCGTTTGTGTGGGTTGTCTAAGAGGCGTGCATAGGGGAAGGATGATAACAAATAGTATGATAAGAAACAGTATGATAAGCGGCAGTGATTGTTTGGTAGAGCCATACCAGGGGAAGGGTTAGGACAGAGATGGAGCGGGAGAATGCATGCGGTTGAGCGGCTTTTGGCCAAGCTAAGCGCGGAGCTTGTACGAGGTTCTTTTGTGCTCACAAGACCGGCTTCTTCAACTTAATGGCAGTCGCTTCTGCTGCTGCTAGCAGACGATGACCCAGTGGCTTGGGGTAGTTTGGTGGGACCTAATATATTACCCGCTTTTGTTGCTCTTCACAATAATTGTCGCTTATGATGTACGAAGTCAACCATTTATTCTGGATGCTTAAATAGGCACAAGAATGCTTCATAGAAAATATGCAGAGTCCATATACCAGAAACCGCACAGAGAACGCTGGGGGACCCACTGAGGAGCTGAACCCCTCGTTGCTGTGTCACACAGCAGCAGAAACTTCGGCGAAACACGTGTCTGGGCTTTAAGCTAGTATCTATGTTGGAAGTACGGTATAACGTCTTTGCCTTACGGCTGCTGGCGGGGCTTGAGAGTTAGCCCTAAGGCACAACGGGACGAGTGAGTCCTGTAACCGATCGGTGAGCGCCCTAATAACATTATATATATATATATATATATATATGCAGAGAGGAGACACAACAGAGAATATGGGTAGATTGAAACAGTCTGTTTCGGGCTTATTCTGCTTTCTTTCAGCCAATCATATCCCTCACTACCAGCTGGGACTGGAAACACAAAGATGCGCTCGAGTACGGCTCAGACAGTCCACACACTGAGTCGAGCAGATGGGTCATGAGCACTTCATCGAACTGAAGTTTATCAGTGCCTCACCACCTGTCATTCTCTGTCGCTGCAGATCGGGTATTTATTCAAACAGGAATGGGCGCACACCGATCTAGTGGCTTTCCAAAGAAAACAAGCAAATATATATATATATATATAAAATGAAAAGAGGAGAGGTTCTTCGGAAAATGCGAGTTGTACTCGTGAATTTTCCAGCTGGTCACACCAACCCGTCGTCAGACGAAATAAATAAAAGTGAGTGTTAGAATGTCGCACTAGACAGGCTGGCGTGACAGGACCGACAGACCATTGGCTTGTAAAAGGTGAGTCATGTTAGATTGTGAGCTAGGGGAAGGGGGAGGTGGAACAACTGCGGGTCCCGGTGCTGTAGGGGGAGGGTGGATGGTGGATCAGTTGGATTCCGGGTGGCTGGGTTGCCGGTAGTTGATGTGGCATTTAGACGGGGCGTTGAGTCGTATACGTAGACCCTCATAATGGATGTCCAGGTCAACATGGCGGTTGATACTGCCCGCACAGGAGTACCAGGCCTCGAGGAATTCCCTCGCTCCTTTTGTGTTGGCCATGGCGACGACCTCAGTTTCATTCCAATTGAATCGATGGTCGCACTCGAGTGCGTGCGCAAAGACGAGGGACAAAGGGTCTCGGCGGCGGACGGCTAGTTTGTGTTCATTAATGCGTGTGCCCAGGCGTCGACCCGTATGCCCAATATATACACAAGAGTAATTTGCGCACGGGATGCGATAAATTACGTTGGTTTGTTGATTTTTTTGGGGATGGGATCCTTTATTCGGGATAGTGTGGTGCGAAGTGAGGATGCTGGCTTGTGAGCGACGTGTATACCAAGGCGATTAAACTGCCGAGCGATTACCTCAGAGGCCCCCTTCATATAAGGTAGGAGTAGAATTTTCGTGCCGCAATTTCTCCGTTTGGGATGGGGCCTTGCGGTTGTGCCTGGTGCCTGAGGCAGTTCTTTACAAAAACTAACTGGATACCCGTTACACCGAAACAACCGATATAGGTAAGCGAGCTCTTTTTTAAGGATATCATCGCTGTTGCAGTAACGGTATGCTCGGTGGAAAAGAGTTCGGACACAGCTTCTTTTGTGAGCTGCTGGGTGGTTGCTTCCATAGTTGAGGATAATCTCAGCATTAGATCCTTTCCTATGGACGCTTGTTGCGAGAGTACCATCATGTAGCTTTTGGATTTTAACGTCCAGAAATGGCAGGCTGTCTCCTACTGCCTCTTCGCGAGTGAACTGTATGGCTGGGAAAACACCATTCAGCCTCTGATGCAGTTGCTCAACTTCGCAATTCTTTATTACGACAAAGGTGTCATCTACATATCGAAGCCAGATTTTGGGCTTGAGAGTTTGGAAAACCTCTTCTTCTAGTCGTTGTAAAACCAATTCGGCGAGTAGTCCTGATATTGGCGAGCCCATCGAGGTGCCCTTTACCTGTTGGTAATTTATCGCAAATTTATCGTAATTTATCGCATCCCGTGCGCAAATTGCTCTTGTGTATATATTGGGCATACGGGTCGACGCCTGGGCACACGCATTAATGAACACAAACTAGCCGTCCGCCGCCGAGACCCTTTGTCCCTCGTCTTTGCGCACGCACTCGAGTGCGACCATCGATTCAATTGGAATGAAACTGAGGTCGTCGCCATGGCCAACACAAAAGGAGCGAGGGAATTCCTCGAGGCCTGGTACTCCTGTGCGGGCAGTATCAACCGCCATGTTGACCTGGACATCCATTATGAGGGTCTACGTTTACGACTCACCGCCCCCCGTCTAAATGCCACATCAACTACCGGCAACCCAGCCACCCGGAATCCAACTGATCCACCATCCACCCTCCCCTACAGCACCGGGACCCGCAGTTGTTCCACCTCCCCCTTCCCCTAGCTCACAATCTAACATGACTCACCTTTTACAAGCCAATGGTCTGTCGGTCCTGTCACGCCAGCCTGTCTAGTGCGACATTCTAACACTCCACTTTATTTATTTCGTCTGACGACGGGTTGGTGTGACCAGCTGGAAAATTCACGAGTACAACTCGCATTTTCCGAAGAACCTCTCCTCTTTTTCATTATATCATCTCGGAATGCATACTATCTCTGATCTACATATATATATATATATATATATATATATATATATATATATATAATAAAGAAGATGTGTTCGCACCCTTTTCCATCGGGCCTTCCGCTATTGCAACAGCGATGACCTTCTTAAGAAAGAACTATATCGTGTATATATATATATATATATATATATATATATATATTCATACGTGTGCTTTTTTGCGAAAGTAACTGACGAAATTTCGATTAGGATAGCACCTTAGGAGACCAAAAACTGTCTCAGAGCGGGTGGTGGTTGAGTGTGTATTTTATCAATGACCCTGTTTGATGCAGTCTCTGAAGATGGGATCGAGGTGGAATCTCAAATGAGAAGAGAATAAATTCCTTGCCTCAGCGACCGAATCTACTTCTTCTCTATGGAAGAACTCTTATAAAAACTTTGACCAAAAATTGAAAGTCAATTAATTGAAAAAAATAATATTTGAATTGTAATCATAATTGCTTCAGAGCCAAATAAATATTTCCTGTTTGGAGATGTTTCCAAAGCTTTTGTCCATAAGTTAATGAGTCAGGACTTGAAGGTTCTAAGGAGGCTATACAGCAGAACAATTTACGTCATTTCTGAAAAAGAGATTAAAATATACAATATAAGAAAAACTTTTCTCATGCCCTAACAAATTTCCAAAAGGGAAAACATTTTCAGAGTTAACTATGCTGAAGAGTCATTTGAACTGATAAAACCTTCATGTTTCTCTATCTGCGACATTATAAAAATAAGCCAAAGAAGGCTTACAATCCGATGGAGATCATTTTGAGGACCAAGGCATACGAGAGCACTTTCGTCTATCAATAGTAACGGTAAACTATCTAAACGTGCCTTATCTACTGTCCTCTGCAGCCGTTATAATGTAATAGCAGATGTGATCGGAAACCTCGAGAAGAAAAATCATCAACCTGGTGGCCATTACTTCCATTTAATCTTCTGAAGAATGGAAATTATTTTGAATTATCAGCCACCTAGGCAACCATTTATTTTTTCCTGTCCTATCAGGGGCACTTTTAAGGCACTCGATACTTTTCAAAGGAATTACACAGAAAGGGCAGCGAGAGGCTCGAACTTAAGGAAGGTTGAAGGATTAAAGAGTGAATGAGGAGAGTTGACCGAAAAAAATTTTGCCACCTTCGGCATAAAGGGGCATCAATCACAAAATCCGACTGTTTCGTTTACTTACCAGGGAATAGATGGTATCAAAGAGGCAGTGGGTGAACATCGTAAAAATTTTGACCCATATTGAAATATTAAGAAATACCGTTGATGGTAGATGACTTGCATTGCATAAACGTTAATAATCTTATCGATAGACTAGAAATAGGGAATTTATGGCATCGTGATATTATTGTCTTTTAATACCGAAATGTGCGTTTTCTATACATATGGAGATACGATTCCGAACCAAGCATTTTCTCAGATACCTACCTTTGATTCTTGTTAGGATGCCGGCATAGCTCACGCAGTGTTTACAAAAATTCTGAAAAACGTTTTCAAGTACGAAGGATTATGTAAATAGCGTTCTAATATGAAATACCGTGCAACATGATTCCAGGATATTGAGGTCAAGCGAGGCATTCTATTTTATCTGCGTTGATTTTCAGCTAACTGGAAAACCCGCATTTGGTAAAAAAAACTACGTTAGAGGCATGCATTTGCCTTTTACGTTTTAATGCCTTGATAAATTTAAATCCTTTCTTGTACTCATTTTTTCCGATTAGGTTTCCTTTATAGTTTGTAATTGAAAAAATCAATCCGTTGGTTCTATAACCTTTTTCGGGTTCTTGACTACTTTTTTATGTGCCCTTTTGCTGGAAATATGCTGAGGAATTCTGACCAGCCTGCTGCATACATGCCATTTAAGTAGAATTAAAAATTCTTCCAACTTGGCACATGTTTTATATTGTATAATCAGCGTCCAGAAACGGGCGGATACGATTATGCATGAATTGAACTTTCATTGCTTTATAAAATCTTATGATTGCATAATTATCGAAAAAACAAGTGTTCTTTGCTTGAGATAAAACTTGAAGAACACGTAATTTGTTACGAAATGAGTAATAGGAAAAATAATTCTTTGCGCGGTTTCGATAAAATATCTTCATTTTAAGGGATTCTAAAATGGAGTTCAAAATGTATACTACTTATTTAATTATTTTTGGCGAGTACCATTTGTACATATGAACACAAAGAAGCTCATTCAAGAGCCGGAATCCTGCTTTGAACAAAATATCTGGAGATTAACAATATCGAAAAATGCAAGAGAGACTGGAATGGATCATTAGCCGTCACCATTTTTTGGCGGGGTTCATCTGCCTTTACTACTACTACTACCACTACTACTACTACTACTACTACTACTACTACTACTACTACTACTACTACTACTTCTTACTTCTACTAGTACTACCACTGTGGGCTGCTGACGAGGATCAAGAGTGAGTCGGAAGGCAGGACGGGACGAGTGAGTTCTGTTAGCGATCGGTGAGCGTTATTTAACGAATATCTGGATAGTATGTTACAGGATAACCCACTTTAAAACTACATCTAAGTAATTCTTCTTACTGGAAAATTCATTTTCTAATTTCATTTACTGTTTTATGGCATAGGACCACTACTCTATTTCAGACAAAGTAGTAGGGCCATGCGAGTTCTGCGGTGGGTTGCAAATATCATCGGTGCTCTGTGCTTCATGTGTACATTTGTGTGGTCACTGAAATCGTTTTAATTATTAGAAGAACATCACTGTAAGAAGAAGCTGATTCCATTGCTTTGTTCTGCTTCTGCACTAGACTCTGTCCGCACACTCTGCCAAGATAAACGCCATTCGATTCGACGAAGTCTTCATTGCAACAGCATCTGCGGACGGGTACACGCGCATATGGGGTTTCGCTAGAGGAGTCAATCGATACCTTGCCAACTTCGGTCATCCAAAGTAAATTCAAACCTTCACCGGCTAACCTCGAATTCACTTTTAAGTTTTTTTTCACAGAACAGACCACCCTTTGGTTTAGGATTTTTATAAGTGCAAGGGCCTTGTACCACACTTGGGTACCTGCATATCTAGGAATTGCAGGTGTGAGTTGTAAACAGTTTAATTGTTTCCTATGTTAAGTAGTGCCATAGAAAACCTATAAATCAAAGCATCTGACTTAACATTTGTAGAGGCATGAAGTTTACGTATAATTTTCCGCTAATGTTCTGTTCAGAAATTGAAATCGTATCAGTAGCACCCAATTTAATAATAAACCCCCTGTGTGGAAGGTCGTGAATGGAGAATTTTGTGTAATTTGGGCAGAGCAAGGTTTTCAATATCCATGTTACACATATGCTGGCTTCAGCAAAGGCCACAAAACAAGGTCAATGGTGAAGCTTCGACTAAGGAACTTTGGCAATTTTTCATATCGTCTCTCAGCGAGTCAGCTCCAATGCATTAAATGAATTTAATTCACAGAAATGATTTACTTTCCTGAAGGCTAGTTGAAATATAGGACTTGCGTTTATCAGTAAAGCTTACTTGATGCAGATAGGCTTTTGACATATTTAACACCATTAAATTGCTTTGGTAAAATTTGTATTCACTTTGATTTACAACGCCCACACACTTTCCTACTTCTTCTCCAACTCAGGGGAGTCTCATGCATACATTACGAAAATCTTCGTCTGATAAGCGGTTGTTGGGATGGAAATATTCGCGTCTGGAATATCCTCAATGGGGACTGCCAAAGAATCATCAGGGGTAACCAGAGAGGAGATCCCATTCTCTCCTTCATTGCTCTTCCAAAAAAGTAAATATTTAAACATTCATGCATTCAAGTAATCAATGCGGACTATATATTATCAACTCGTTATGAAGCTATTTACAGGCATTTCAGAAATAAGCATTTGCTATTGGTATTTTGCGCTTGGTCAAACAGTGGCACTCAAATAGTTTTATACTTAGTATGTCAATACAATTAGAGATAAAAGAAACTGGAATGACCGATTCTGGTTTATTAGCCGTCATCTGCCAGCCAAACGCAACCCAAGATTGATATTCGCCACCTACTGGTTTGGAGCCAAAGCTCATACCCATTGCGACAGGGCCTGTTCTTGTCGGTTGCGATCGGATGTATTGACAGAGGTATACCTGCACTCACAGATCGTGATGCGGGACATACTCGTTCAGTTACGCCCTGAGGCTCACTCTCGAGCAACGCCAATAGACACTCAGCAGTTTGTATTATAGAAAGAATTATATTTCTAATGTTAATAGCCATTTTCGGCTTATAACCTATTAGTAGCCAGCCGTATCCTACACACGTTGCAGCCTCTGAGGCTTGAAACAAAAATAAATCGAAATTACTATTACTATTGTGATGAACGCTTGGAGATAGGGAAAATGAATCTTTACAAGAACAGCATGAAATGGCTCTCTGTCTGATGTTTATGCGAACACGTACTAGGAAATAAATGAAAAAATCTTAATAGGTACTGCCGTATTTGTTCGAGCAGATCGTGTCGCAGCAAACGTTGTACGCTCAAACTTTCATGAACTGCAGGAAGTGCAGCAGTATGGAAACTGTATTCGTTACCATGATCTGTTAGTCTTCGTATTTTTTTCCAGAGGGTTGGTTCTGCAGCCACATTTTAAGGAAATTTATAATTTTTTAATTCAACGTGCCAATCAAAAGATTGCGCGACAACAAAAAAAATCCAATTTAGTTAAATGAACGTCATAGATAATGAAAATAACTGACAACAATTCAAAAATATTCTATACAACAAATAAACCGGGTAGATTCTGTGGAAACCGCCTGTAACGTTCCATTTCCTTTCTTGCTATTGTATCATCAAACTACAGGGCTTTATTGAAAACTAATGTTAATAAGCCTGAATAATTATTGATTGTTAATTTGGATATTAGAATCTTGCCATTTTGTGATATCGCCAGTGTGCTGTCAGTCAATAATTAACGTTCGACTCACAAGGTAGGTAGGTAAGCTTCAAAAGTTTTGTCTTTTATGGAACACCGAATGCCTGGACCAGTTATCAGACCTACATTGTCTTTTTTAAGTGTTTAAGTGGGGAGGCATTTCGTTGTTTGTTTGAAATTATTGCAAGATCTCAAGGTGCGTTCATGAACTTTATGCAATAAGCCCATTTTGTTTATTTTACCTTTACTGTCTAGACGGAATTAACCGGATGCAATCAGATATTGTTATTCTTTTGTAAAATTAACTTATTTGTCATTTTGACATTTAGACTCATCGTGAACACGCAAAGTAGTGTACTTCTTCTCGACTTTGATGTATCCCATCCCGAACCACCGAGCTTGACTGATCATCTGATTTCCAGTTGAAAACCCCGTTTCCAGGATAAACGCACCACTGGCAAGCTCGCTTAAATCAGCCCCAGAGATGAGAAGACTGAGAGCCCTCCTGGTGGGGGCTCCTGACTACCGCATCCTGCAGAGATCGAAGAGTACACAGGGGCACTTGCCACCTGCGAGTTACAAAAAACTGACAGCATCATGCAGGACCATTCCCAGAAATCATAGAAGCGCCCGCCAGTACTTAAGGATTTCACCATCTCTGCGTGGTTCAAGTCGAACATCAAGGTTGGTTCGCATGTGCATTTTGAAGTCAGTCTAGGGGCTTTTCTTTGCTATATTTGTTGACTAGCATTTTTCTGAAGTTTTTTATCCGAAAAAATGCGATTGGAGAGTCTTTTACAGACTTGCGATGCATTCTGGTATCAGAGGAGGGACGACGACAGAGAATGTGGGTTGATTGAAACATATGTTTGTTTTTCAGACATATTCTGTCTTCATTTAGTCAATTAAAGCTTGGCCAAATTTGGCTTAGAAGTTGGTTGACCGTTCGTGATCCTTACCACACACAGCGTTTTTTTGTTTTGAAGAGGCCAATGAATTTGCGTGTGCCCATTCCTGATTATCTTCTAGAATGTTAGAGCATGTTGAATGCAGTCCGCGTGTCTGCCTAATGGAATATCCGAAGATACATTGCGTGTTTTAACATAAGTGTTATCTGATGCCTCAGCTCGGAGCTTTAGTTCGAATTTGATCCCTTTATCACGAAGCTGGCATAATTTGTACGTTCCCATTTCTGCACTTGCTGTAAAGTTTTCAAAATTACTTTTATGATTCATTTTGCAGACTGAGTGCGCAGAGAACTAAAAAACAGTTTGAACATGGTCATTATTATGTGCAAGGCCTCACGAATTTCAATCGAAAATCCTGACATCTTTTAGAACCCCAAAGCACATGAAAGCTTTCTAGTTAAGGACAATTTTTGAATATTTTTCACAAATTTCAAGTCAACTTATTCTGAAAGAAGAGCGCTGTGCATTTGCCGGTGAACTCGAACGCAGTTAACCGTAGCTGCGAGTAGAAGTCAACTGTCAACAGGAACCCTCTTTGTTACCATTTAGCAGATATTTCAATGCAATTATCTAAGGGTTTCATAGAAAACCGGCCTGTACTCGACACCTAGATGCCAAAATTCACTCACCATGGACATCCCGGTAGAAATAGTTTATGCGGCTCAACATAAATCGTATTCCTAGACCGTGCCTACTTATTTCACCTACAAAAGCAGGGTGTGCTAGTTATGGTTATGATAAAGTTCAAGTTTACGGTTACGTTTGAGATTAGGGATAGATCTGGGATTAGGAATTAGTCTACTTGCTGCATTTCGGCTCATCAATCCAGCCATCCATAACCAATAACTACAGATTACTTGTTTTCTACCCACTTAAACTCTCTTAATTCGTATTTTTGAAGTCACGCAGTCCAATTCGACACCGGGTTGAAGCAATAGAATGAGCGTGCAGACAGATTAATGTTTAGCGCTTGGGACAGATTCCAACGTGGAACTAGCTGAACAGGATTTTTAGTCTGTCATCGCACACGTGCGGAATAGGGACAAAAGTAAGATGTATATTAAAGCTTTACGAGCGATAGGAGCACATCTCTCTATATGAAAGCAATATGAACTAAAAGAAAATAAAGCCTGTTACTGCATACAACGATAGGTCTAGATACGAAAGTGACACCGACACGTCAGCTTAAAAACCGGCGGAGAGTACATGGCTTTGGGCAATTGTGGGAAAAGGCCATCGCAATGTGGATAAGAGAGCTTACACAGAGAGAGAGAGGGAGACATTTGCCTAATTATATAACTTGTCAACATGTGTTGTTGTAAACGGTTATGACCTAAGAACACAATGTTCATGGCTGTGGTGTTACTTTACTCAGCAGTCAAAGAATAAGGATCAACTAATGTCTATAAAATTTTGTTTTGGATCTGAACTAGAGACTCACGTTCATTCGATCGTCCCAGATGGGTGCAAACGGTGTTTAATTTCGTTCACTTGACTTCTCTTCAGTAGGCAACCTACTCTTAAAGAGACCCGTAGCATTGGAGTACAAACGTACATTTACTCCGAGAGTGATTTTGAAAGTGACGCTGAGGCGGACGCATTCAGCAGTTGCGAAATACCGCCTTCGCGGCAGAATGGACACCTATTTCCCCTCACTGTGTCAAATGTCCTGAATAACTATGCCCAACTGCTTGACTATTCAAAAACAGTCAATTTCGCTCCGGTTGCGGCAGCAAGCAGGTCGGCACTCCCACGGAGACCGCTGTCGGTCTCCGGACTTGCTGAAGCCCCTTCGTATAAGAAAAGCAGACAAACTGTGAGCCTAGCACGTAGGGGACTCTTTGTGGAGAAAAAGGGAGTTTCTCGAATAATAATAATAAGAAGAAGAAGGTAAGCCCACTCAATATTAGGTCTTTTAGCAGTTATCTTTGATGGCTCAGGGGTTCACTATTTTCCTCTCGTTATCGGAATGCACTTAAACTGACAGCCGTCTGACATTGTAAGAAAACAGCCACGAACGTATTAACATCGAAATTCTTTTTACCCTCCCTGTTGTAATGGATAGTTATAACCACCGTCGTCACAAGTAAGGTGAGGCTATGTGTAAAAGTTTTACTTTAAGATAGATAGAACAAACGTACTACAAGATCTGAAGAAACTATGGAATAAGTATTTGAATAATTTAGTCTTTAAGAAAGAATAACCGTAATTTTGGACGCAGTTTTTCGAGTCTGTTATTGGATGTGCATTTTTGGCTTGTGAATGAAGTTTTTTGGAGCAGTTTTCAACATCCTCAAGTAAGTATTACTCACTAAAAGAAGGTCATGTCGGTAGAGAAAGTTAAATTTGTTATTTTTAGCCGGCTATGGAGACGAGCACTGACTGTACTGTGGCACATGCAGCCCAGTTTCATCAAAGTGTTTGATAGTCCATTCCATGGAGCGACACCAGTGGTTACAAGCAAGCACATCCATGAACCTGGTGGGAAGTTCCAATTCTTCTTAACCTGGCACTCAGTTGTTGTCTTCGACTCCACATAGCCGTACTCTGCTCGGTGGATGCACCTTGGTAAGTACCTGGGCAACCATCGATTTCAACGTCGATTTCAACGACGTCCCCCGTGTAATCCACTGCATGGTGGTGCAAGGACAGTGACTTGCATGTGGGTTAGTTTTGAGTGAAAGTAGACTTACACTGCAGCTTTGGCCCTCGTTCTTCCCCTACCCGTCTGTGCCCGGTGTGAAGACCGGAGGTAATACCGGGCACAGATGGGAGCGCCACGAAGGCCACGGGTGGTTATTGCGGCGTGAACCTGCACCTACGCGTGTCACAACTCCCCCCATATTCGGCATTTGTTATGGGTGCGCAACCTTGAATAACGCCTGTTATGCCCTGATCCAGCCCTTGTGTTGGTCCAGCGCATCTACCGCATAGCCCACTCCGGGGGCAAATTCACTTAACCAATGCCCTGACCTTTTGCTCACACATATTTACTAGTCAACTGTCTGAAAAACATAATAACTTGCTCATGCGTCCGCCATACAGTGCCTTTAGCCCGGTAGCATTTGGCTGGTTTACAGCTTTAACAATTCACAGACTGCGCGGAAATATCAACTGCCCCAAATTTTACCTGCTTATTTTGCGTTATTCTAAACGCGTCCTTATTTTTTTTGGACGGTGAGCTAGGCTCTTCTGGAAACCAAGTAAGTTATGAGAGCCAGTGCTTGTAAGGATAAAGACCATGCCCCTAAAACCAGCTGCAAGTTAGATGCGTTGGACCTTTTAAGTGACCACCTCAGGGCAGATCAGAGTTATTGAAAATTTGCACCCATAAAAATCGCCAAGCATGGGGGATGTGGTGGCGTATCTAGGCCCAGTTTCACGTCACGCCAGCCACCTGAGCCTGCTCCGGTCTCCAGCCTTCCGAACTCTGCCTTAAAAGCAAGCTAAGGTGATTGAGGGGCGTGAGGAAGAGAGTGCAGCATAGGCACCCGTAATCTGCTATCATTAAAAAACTGATTCACGTTCAAATTTACCGATCCTGCGCCTCGCGGTGAAAAATGTCGGAATCGGTGGTCCCAATTGTCATAATGTATAAGTAACAGACTTCAATTACAGTGACTGATAGTAAGCGAGGGCTTAATTTACCTTCACTTTGTTGATTCTAACGACTCATAGCTTTAAACAAATCACAGGACCGCATGCACATGGTGAGTGTGTATATTGGTTTTTACGCACGGTGTCCCCTAAACGGACTGCGTGCTAGATACGCTGGAACAACACGGGGCCAAATCAGTGCACGGCAGGCATTATTCTTATTTTCGATGGCTCAGAAGTCTGCCAATTGACGGAATAACTCGTTCCTCCTCTCAGAACGGAGAGGAAGTTTGACATGCATGGTCTCCATGTGACCTCTATGGAACTCCCCTGCCCCGTAAAAAGACTTCGATTAGGTGCGCTGGAGCAATAGGGGAGTCAAATCAGGGTGCATCATGCGTTATTTGGGTTAAGCTCTCTTAAAAAAATGCCGAACATTGGGGTTCGGGGGGGGGGTGTGCCATACAGGGGCACGCGTAGTTGCAGGCTCATGCAGCATCACCCACTGTTGCCATGTGTGGCTATGGTGAGGTATGATTCATCTGCGCCTGACCCCACCTCCGGTCTTGTTGACTCTGTCTTGACGCCGGACACAAGTGCGTGAAGATAGAGCGAGAGAGAGAGTGTGGTAGATGCAGCTTAAATCTAATATCTTGTAAAAAATAATTTTCATACAAATCACCATCCCTGCACCACCCACCTCTGCAGCATACCGCGGATCTTGTCGGATTACTACGGTCCAACTGAAGGCACTCCCAGTCCGTTCGGAGCCGAACACCAATCTGTTACTTGCCTAAAGTCCTGTTCCATAGTTTCGTGGATAAAACTGCCGTGGCACGCGAAGATGAGCTATTAAGCTCTCTCAGCCATTGAAACTGATCCAGTCTCCGGTCAGTTCGACTTTCCAACGGTGGCGGATCAATGTGGGTTGGCGAGGTGACAACCACCACCACCATGATCACACTACTGATGCTCCGTCGTCGACCTCATCACCGACTTCAACGACCATTACCTCAGTCACCACTGCCACAACTCCCGGACGACGGCGAGGAAACTTCTGTCAACCAACACCAGAAATAGGCACTCGTTCCCAGCTTGCCCTAAGTGCGATCGATCCTTCATATCACGAGTGCACCTGGTTGGTTACTTGCGAAGACATCGCACCGAAACAAGCGAATCATGTCAGGAGCACCAACAGAATTTAACGTTCCGTACTGTCGATGCCACATGGACCTACTCGGCAGGATGCGCATTTAGGAAAACCTGTGGCAAGTTATCAAAGATACAAACCAAATGGCATTGGAAAATCCGTTGTACATACACCACAAAAGGCATGGAATAGGCGCACATCATGTAAATGGGAAA
This sequence comes from Schistocephalus solidus, assembly GCA_017591395.1. Classification (NCBI taxonomy): domain Eukaryota; kingdom Metazoa; phylum Platyhelminthes; class Cestoda; order Diphyllobothriidea; family Diphyllobothriidae; genus Schistocephalus; species Schistocephalus solidus. Next base: position 37,295 of record WEDG01001720.1, read on the forward strand.
ACTGCTCTTTGGTGTTATCTCAATGTGGCTTCTATGCAACTCCAACCAACGTAAAATTCGAGAAACACATATCATGTGTGTAAAAACCGGGGGTTCATTGTGGAATGCTAGCTCGGGTGTGGCACGCCCAGGTGAGCTGTTTGGTTCTGTCAGTCATAGCACCCGACCCGGCTCAGAGCAGCGATGGAGTCAGGGAGCATGGAAGCAACAGTGAGTTCGTCTGTGGGTTGCCCGCGCACAAACACACTTCAGGGCTTCTCCTAATAGAATAAAGCTGTCTTGGTTAAGTCTTTTAAGGTGAATTAAAAGACCTCGCTCAGAAGTCTGCCAATTGAAGGAATAATTCGTTCCTCCTCTCCGAACGGAGACCAAGTGTGACATGCATGGTCTCCATGTGACCTCTATGTGACTCCCCTTCCCCGTAAAAAGACGTTGGGTAGGTGCGCTGGAGCAGTAGGGGAGTCAAATCAGGGTGCCTTATGCATTATTTGGGTTGAGCTCCCATACCAAATACCGAACCTGTGGGGTTGGTGTGCCAAACATGGGCACGTGCAGTTGCAGATTTTGCTGCACCGTCCACTGTTGCCATGTATGGCTATCGTGAGATATAATTCATCTGCGCCTTCTCCTATCTCTGGTCTTTTTGACTCTGTCTTGATACTGGGAACATGCGGGTAATGTAAGAGTGTGGTAGATTCAGTGCAAGTCTACTATTACTTAAAAATAATTTGCGCGCAACTCACCGTCTCTGCAGTACGCTTCCGTGAAGCATACGGTGAACATCATCGGATTATGACGTTTGAATTGACATTTACGTGCGACTGCAAGAATACACAAATTACGTAAGAACAGCAGCTTCCCAGCCTTCCCTTAGCCCTATCGATTTCCCACTGTTAGTATGCAGTTGGTCAGGAAGGAAGAAAACTCAATTCACTCCCATTAACGTATACATTTCAGTGAGTAAGGCCACACGACTACCATGACGAAACTACTGATCACGCACTAAATTAGTTGATGGAGGCGTAGATCAGCCAAGATTTCTGGTATATCGGAGAAGACGCAGATAATTTTGGGCTCCTTTATTTCGCCTACCTGTGGAGCCGAATCTTATTTCGTTTGTATGAGCTGAGAAGGCTTGTTTTCCATAGATCAAAGGCATCTTTGTGGACTCAGTTTAATAAACTTAAGTATCTGAGCATCTTTCGAAACCGTTATTGCATTCTTTGATAAACGAACGTTCATTGATTAAAGCGCATCTGCCTATTCAACTACTAGCCGCTGTTCTGCTGCTGGCGGGGCTTGAGAGTGGCATGAGTGAGTTCCGTTAGCGATCGGTGAACGTTTATCAACGAATGCAAGTCAATATCCCCGATCTAAACCTGCAAGACAAAGAGCTCGTGGCTCAGTAGTTAGACCCTCGGACTTCCGATCAGTGGGTCGTGGGCTAGATTTTCAGGTGGTTCACCACCTGGGGTTGGTTATAACTGGATGTCGACGGTTAATAGGCCACAAATGGCAATACTAATCTGCCGAAACAGTTATTGTTTCTTATGCCTGAGAAGTTAAAAATATATTTTATACTTCTAACAATAAGCATGCTTTCTACAAGAATGGAGGTTAACTTAACAGCTACCTTCATACCTTACCTAATGAGTAGTTGCTCGAAAGGTTTCTCGAAAAATGTCGACCTACATAGCGGAAAATTTTTATTGTTTAGAAAGCTGATGTGAACGATCCGTCAACACTAACTTTCCAAGACCAAACCACGCGCAGTGCAAAGATGCTGGTTTCAGTAGCGGCCGAAATTCAAAGGAAACAGGCAAAACAGGGCCAAGGTTGGTGGCCGTTTATTCCACATGTGCTTGCATTTGACTCGGGGTATTATGTGTTTTTTTGCCTTAAGAAATACAGCCAACTGTTTTTTTCACACAATTTAATTCCTAAACAACAGTACTGCAACACACTGAAAGTGTTCAAGTCGCGAAAAAATTGCAACTTAATGGAATTTATTTTCCCGGCTTGGCTAAAAAATCATAATAACGAATATGTCACTGGGATATATCTTTCTATGTATGAGCGAAACGCAAGGATTCTTTTGGCGGGTCAAATATTGGTCAATTCACTGCCATATTTCCAGTCACTATCGTCTGTTGCACTAAAACAAATTGCTGCTTGTGGACTTTAAAATACTGCAGGCGATTAGAAATAATTCTTTATTTTTCATCGTCGTTACCACAATCGTTACACAAAAGTTAAGTTTTGAGAAATGCTGCTTATACTTTTCAAATTCAAAAGAAGGAATATATTGTTTGAAAAAGATGTTACACAAAAGATGTTCCTCTTCAAACGACAGCTTCGCGAGTTGGGTAATTTTGCATTCAAATTATTTATGAAAATCCATGAATATCGTAGTACTCTATGACCATCAAGCACTCACTTTAGGTAGATTACATATTAGGCAGTTTCTTATCTGTTCTAAATAATTTAGCTGCTAAGAATATTTTGAAAAAATAGAACCACTTCAAATTATTCAAAAAAATTACATCTTTGACTTTTAAACTATAAGGGAGATGGCATTTTTTTCTGAAAACCAACAAAAGCTTAGCCAGTGACTCGAGAATAAGACTATTTGCTCTGCCGACGGGGGAAATTCAGAGTTTCCCTGACCTGCAGTTTTGAATATGGGTGTCTGCAGACAGCAAGTAATTCAGAACTGTTTATTCCATTCGCAATGTACTTGACGACACTGTCGAATGTTTGACGAATTTTAGGATTAGACTGAAATATGACAAAAAACTTGAAATCTTAAAGTTCTAAGCTGCTAATTTACTTTTACTTCCTGAATCTGTTACTTATTGAAGCTTGTTTGTATAAGCATGAGTCATTAGGACTAAGTATGCACCATGTAAATAAAAACTTAGACCCGCATTCTGTCGCCACATATAGCAACCACGTTTTGTTAAGCGAAAAATTATAATGAGCGGTGGTAAAGGTGCATCATTTCGAAGTGAATCGTCATCTGAGCCACTGGAGTCTGAGGAAATGAATCTGGTGAAACTACCGTCTAAAGCATCATTACCGAGTTCGATACCTAAGTGCAGATGCGTTTCCAGCACAAAGACTTAGCAGCCGTGTAAGCATAGGTTTAAGACGGGAGGAATGCGTATACTTAAGTCTTGAGAATTTCATATGGAAGTCCTCTTTGGCATCTGCTTCGTTTACTTTACAAGGAAATTCGTGTCCAAACTTGGAGTGAATCGCTCCGAAGAAAGCCTTTCAGGCTCGGTCTTTTGACCTGATTATATGACCGTGGCAGCATTAATAATCTTAACTATCGATTAATTTTGGTAAACATTGAAAACATTCTTATCGCCTATCCCATTAGGTATTGGACTCCACCTCTCTTACAGATAATTTATCATTGTGTAGCTTCTAGTACCGATACCGCTCACAATTGACTCAAAAACGTGGAATTAATGCTAACACGCGGCTCCACGTACCCAAAGCGTTTTGAGTTTGATAGAAATTGCCCGTCCTGACATTTAGCACGTGGGGTTCTGTCTTGAAATTGCAATCCTTGCCGGCCAGCAAATAGAGTAGATTTGTTAAAAGATTACTAGTTTTGCGCTACACTAGCTCATTTGTTTCAAATCCCGCCTTTACTATTACTAGTCTTATTTTCTTATTTCTAATTTCTAATACTGTAAGTGCTTCTTATTGGAATGGATTGGAGCACGCAAAAAGTTTGGGGTGTCAATTCGTAACTGAATACTCTGTCATCAATTATTTTCAATCGACAAGCACTCGCAAAACCATCAACTTTGAATGTCAGTTTTTAATTCATTACCATGGTTACTATATGTAGCGGCAAAGGAAATTTCTTGTGCCATTTCTTTCTTAATTTTAAAAGGCAAAAAAGACGTTGAAGTTTTGAAGAAGTTTGACGCATCACTTTCAAGTGGTCTCTCACATCCGGCCTGGAAAATCTTTGCGGCAGACAGCAGTCTATCTCCCATTGTGGACCAGCACTCCACATTAACCGTGGTCAAACGATCGACTGTTGGCTTGTTTCTAGTCCATTTCAGCAGGAAGCGCTCTAAATCGGAGCACGATAAGATCATTTTGAGGCTGACAATTTGCATTTTCGCTGTTTACAAATAGGGGATTTGAACATGTTTCCAATTTTTGTTTGAAAAGTTCGTTTATTTTGAGATTAAAATAAAATACCATCGATTTATCCGTCCTAGATCGAAACTAACGTCAGGTTCTATCGGCATACCTAAGAATGCATCATTGTGCAGGTTAATTTGGTAATGGTAAGATTCATGTTTAAAAACAATCACCATATTCAGGTCGGCGTAATTGCTAATCAGATTACAGGTAGCTAGTATTTTGAAGCAGTACAACATGTTATCAATCAACTCTTTTTCTATGCTACTGACAATATGGGGAGCTGGAATAGAACAGGAACTTTAATTTTCTTTAGGTCCATCTGCTTGCAATCTAAACTGTGCAAATATTTCAAGGATGGGGGGGAAATTATGAATATGATTCGAAAAACATTCAGGATGTAAATAAGAGGAAGGATTTTTGTAAAAGACAGAGAACGTTATTTCGTCGTTGTTCAAGATAATTCCATTGTCAGATGACAAAGTTACTAGCCATGGAAATCATTGGTTAGGGTTGCACTGGTTGCAATTTATTTTGAAAACTTGACAGTAGATTGTATCGCAATTCTTGATGCTATTTTGATCTCCTGTGATGCTCGTCGGTTTGTAACGAGACAGCCGCAAAAATCATATGTTTAATTGATACACTGATCTCTCTCTCTCTCTCTCTTCTGCGCAATGTCATATTATCATTATATCCGTAATTGTCTTACAATTTTTAACTCAAGGGTCCTTGATCACAACAGCAGCAATCACCAGCTGCTTTGTTACTGTTATTCCAAAAGGCGGCTGGCCGTGGCAAAGCAGAACAAGCAAAAATTCTTCAATTATGTGATTCGCAGATTTCAAGACGTATGAAGTTTTTTTTCAGGCTAGGAGCATTTCTTGCCAATGAGAGTGTATAGTTGTCAACGTCGCGCCAACTTGACGACCAAGTCGATGCAACGAGCAGTAATCTTCCATGGTACCTAGTGACAAGACACTGCCGCTTTAAGAAATGCAGGCATGAATAATCAATAGAACCTTCTCTAACACAAAATAAGGGGTATGCGTATCTATTATTTCAGCCTATAAGATAAGATGCACTTTCTGTCCGTGTGAGGACGCTCTATAACATACCATGTGTCCTCGTAAATAATCCCAATTTTGTAAAGAGTCAACACCGAGAAGCACTTTTAGACTTCAAATGACGCGTCCATTGAGAGATTTATACAGTCTAGTCCATGTCACAGAGACGCCTTCGGCGTATCCCTTCGTATATACACACACAATCAAAGTGGCTCTAGTTTGTTTCCGTGCAATTCGATATGTAAGCATGTGGAAAATGCACTGCCCCCTCTTAGCTACATATCCTACGCAATTGAATGTTCCTCCAGCTACTATCCACTTTTTTAGGACTACGCAAGATTGGAAGGGCACATAATAGAGTGGGGTAACGTACAAAGGCTTCAACTTCTTACTTTTGATACAACTTTATACATCATTAGAAAAGTTTCTGTTAAAAATCCGACTGCTCCTGACTCAAATGATATTTTATCTGAAAATTTGGAGGAAGAGGCAGTTTAATCGTGTCAAGGGTTATCCAGCTAAAGTGACAAAACTCATAATTGGCACTATCAAAGAAGAAGGAAGTCAGTGATAGCCAACGTGACATAAAACAGTGTGCTTTAACTTAAAAGGGTAGAAAAAGCACAGCTTAGAGAACGGTTGAATCATTTGGTCCAAATTTCTACGAAACTTTGAGCGAGTTCGTTTACATTTGACCATTGCATATCTCCAGTTATTTTTCGAGCCCGAGCGTAAAATCAGCTGCATATAAAATTTAAAGCTGACGCGAAAATATTGTTTTTTGGCCTAGAACACTTCCGATACAACTTTCTCGGGATGCTATTCACGTCTGGGAAAATTCCCATAAATATGCGCATAACATCTTTAATGAGGATTTTTTTGATCAAGAGCTCAATGACCCATTTGCTCAGACGGAAGACTTTTCTAAATAGAGCAAACCCTCATACGATTATCTTAGGGAGAGTTGCCCCATAATCCTTTCTGAATGACGAGGTTAATTTGCGGTAAAATCTGCTTCATATATCTGGTGGGATAATTATTTTACTGTCGCGTTAAGTTGCCCATTTCACCTGGAGAAACATACGTTGACCAGAGGTTTGTGCGGATTAAGACGTACTATATCCACTCTAGCTGATATATCGTCCAATATTGTGAGACATTTCCAGTAAGCACTCTAAAGCATCCAGTTTTTTCAAAGGTTCTGATCAGATAACCAATAATTGACTTAACAAATGGGACTTCCTTCATGCAGCTTCCAAACTATTTTACCAATTTCTGAGCCAGCTCTTTAACAAAGAATATATGAGCGTTTGTGAAATTTCACCAATCGAACCCAACCTGTAATGTTTATTCCACCTGGTATCCGGAATGATTCTTGCACGCGAAAAAGCCCACCATCACACTGGGACATTGCACAAGAACGCCTTTGAAGGTGGAAATATTTAGGCCTCCTTCCAGGATGTCAGCAAAGTCTTCGAAACCATCCATGAATCAACTACGCATAAAAATTCGAAGCCATAGTCTTACTGAAATGAACTTACTGAAATGAAACAAAGTTTAATGTAATATGATGGAACTTCGCGCAATGGATTTATGTTCGGGCTTTTATTGTCATTTAAGGTCAACAACGTGCTTGCGTTCCTGAATAAAAAAGGCAGACAGACATCTTTGACCGAGTTACATTTATCTAGGAAGAGAGTCCAAAGTTATGGTAGTATCTACTGACAAATTTTTTTACTAATTTACATGGATTTACCTTACGAGAATACTCGAAAGCGTAGGAGAACTGGTAAAAGCGCTGTGCGATATGTTAACAAGGCCAGGAAGTAAACGTGTGCAAATGGAAAAGCAAGTGAACTGGAAAGAGAATGACGGAGAGAGAGTTCAGATTTCTACAGATATAAGAGTGTGCGTTATCAGGCCATTTAGCCACCCAATGCTAACATTATCGTATGGGCTAGGGTGATTAACCTTACACAAGGACATTAACAACCTGCAAATGAACATTTTAAATGACATCCCAATGTTTGCGGATGACAAAAAAGTAAATGTCAGGCCAATTTTCCTGCTTATTTCCCAAGAGATTTGGTGAGGCGGTGCATTTCGATTCAGCACCGCGGTCCCTGAGTGAATGCAGCGAAGCGCCGGTTCCCTCGTGAAGAACGTGTGGTTAGCTACAGGGCTATGCTTCCAAATTTAAACAATAAAATATTTGCGGTAGTTACCAAATAAATTTTATATGTCATGTTGATAAACAATGAAGAACGTATCAACATCGACAATCACCAAACAGGTAATCCTTCAAACAGTTCCCATCTACCACTGCATTACCTACCGATGCATTTTTAGACATTTGTTCAGCACTAGCGTGTATGGAGGACTTTCGAATACTTATTATAGTATGGCGGGTGCTATATTCTGTGGTTCAGTTCAGTTCAGTTGAGTTTTATTAAGGGAAATATAGGCGAAGCCTTTGAGCTTCCTATTGATGTCAGTGTCACTGTAAATTAAAAAGGCTGACATATAATGGACGTTGGACAAAGGGTTATCTCCCCGACACACTGCAGGGCATCGGACAAGCAATTTTAAAATAATGTTACTCAAAAATAGGGAGTAGTATGTTATATGACGCGAAAATTGTGGATGGGAATATGTTTCAGGGAATGTGTTAGGTTCGGATGTCGTCGTGGTACTTATGGCTGTACTGGTCAAACTTCCGCTTAAAAGTGTCAACGGATGGGGACATGATTATGTCGGCCGGCAGAGCATTCCAGGCCTTAATCACTCTGTTGGAGAAGAAGAACCTTCTTGTGTCGAGTCTTGCACCTGTCACACGTAGGTTAATGGGATGTCCTCGCAAAGTAGTGGTAGTGGCCAGCTCAAAGAAGTCGCCAGATGCAAGGCAACAATCCTGAAGCCGCAGCATTCGAAAATCTTGTATTAGGTCGCCGCGTAGCTGTCTATAGTCCAGAGGAAACAGATCAAGATTAGACCATCGTGTATCGTAAGGCAGGCAGCTTTGACCTTGAACAAGCTTGGTTGCACGTCTTTGGACCTTCTCAAGGGTGTTGTGCTCTTTGAAAGACCACGGTCTCCAGGCGTGTATGGTAAATTCCAATTGCGGTCGCACGAACATCCCGAAGACCTTATTAAAGTACTCTTTGTCGAACTTTGCAAACGCTCGCTTAATTAGATACAAGCTTAACATGGCAGATTTTGCTACTTTTGAGCACTGGAACGATGGCTTCAGTGTGGGCGTGATCCATACTCCTAGATCTTTCTGAGCCTCTTCCTCTGGTAGCGGTGTGTCGTCCAGATAGTAAATTCTCTGGTGCCCAGAGCTGGTTCTGCTGAATTGCAGAATATTACACTTGGTAGCATTGAATGGGAGGAGCCAGTTGTGCGACCATTCCTCGAGTCGATGCAAGTTCGTCTGTAGATTTTCTTCATCAGCTGCTTTGCGGATGACCTTCCAAAGCTTTATATCGTCAGCAAACATGGCGGTGTCACAGTCCAAGCCACTTACGCAATCATCAACTTATATAAGGAAGAGGATAGGGCCACGGACGGAGCCCTGAGGAACCCCACTGTCAACCGCCACCTCCGCCGATTGTTGATCGCCAAGACTGACAATCTGAGATCGCCCAATCAAGAAGTGTTCGATCCACTTCAAAAGCTTGCCCCTTACCCCAATACGGTTGATTTTGTATAGGAGACGTTGGTGAGGCACGCTATCAAAGGCCTTCTTCAAGTCTATGTACACTGCGTGCACTACATTTCCTTCATCGACCGCTCGGGTCCATCGTTCCAGACAGTAGAGCAAATAAGTTTAACAGGACCTTCCTCTGCGGAAGCCGTGCTGCGCTTCAGAGAGAAGATGATGCCGCTCCAGAAACTGCATCAGTTCACGTTTGAATGATTCGCTCCATAATCTTGCAACATGTGGAGGTAAGACTTACCGGCCTGTAGTTATTTGCGGAAGCCCGGCTGCCACTTTTATGTATTGGGGAAATCCACGTGGTCTTCCAATCGGGTGGCAATCTGCCTGCAGCGAGGTAGGCTTGGAAGAGTAGACAGAAGGGTTCTGCCAACTGTACGGCCAACTCCTTCAACAACTTTGCCGGTATAACATCAGGACCTGGCGATTTAGTTTCGTCCAGCTTCAGTAGTTCCTGCAGAACAAATAGGTTCTGTTATGACCACTGAGTCAATTGTCGGGACCTCTTTCGCACTACAGTAATCAGCGGTTAGATTGGCTTCTCTCGTAAAAACTGACTGAAGGAACTCAGATAGATGCTCAGCCTTTTCTTCGTCCTTGCAAAGTTTCGACGCCTTCATCCGTTTTTAACAAAGGGATGGGGTCTTTATTTCGAGTGCACTGCCTAATGTAGTTGTAGAAGAGCTTCGGGTTTTCTGCTGCACGGTTTATCAAGTTACTCTCAAACTTTGGCGGGCTTTATAAACCAGGCCTTTTAACCTGTTCCTCTGCGTCTTGTACTTCGTCAGCGATTCGGTGGTCTTTTCCCTGAGATAAGTTTGCCATAGCTTTCACTTGCGGTTTACTTCACTCTTCAGTGTGTTCGTTAGCCATTGGGGCCTGTTGTTGATCGTTTTTCGAATTAGGACAGTTGTTGGAGATAAGTCCTTGTAATACGGCCTTAAATTGCAGCCAATCCTCGAGAATACACCCGGTGAATGTTTCATTCCAATCTAAATGGCGCACATCAATTTTCATTTGGGTAAAGTCTCCACGCCATAGGTTGCGTTTGACTGTGATGCTTCGATCGGGGACAGAGAAGAGTGAATATTCCCATTGTAGGACTTCGTGATCACTTTTGCCCAGTGGGGATAGACAGTTCACAACATCTACGCTGTCAGGCGCCTTTGTCAATACAAGGTCAAAACAATTAGCTTGTTGTCCCTCGCGTATTCTGGTCGGAGACAGGACGTGTTGTGTTAGAAAGAGTTTGTGTAGTGAAGCATTCCTGAAAATAAGTGATTTGTTTTGCATTCGCGAGTGAAAAAAATGACCTGCTATGTTGGGAGTTCAGAAGTTACAACCTACCAAAAATAAGCATTCATGACAGCATACTACCTGCTCCTTAATATGCCCGCGGCGATCAGTATGCATTTCTTGGTATTAAGTTGAATGTTTTTGAGTCAGGGTAATTTAATGATGTTTCATTCAATAAAAATGATGTTTGCTGAAGGATTTTAAGGGGAAAAGATATTTTTAGCCTGGCCTTCAGCAGGCCTATGTTTATTTGTTGGTTATAGTGTACTAAACAACTAAACGTCGAACAGTAAAAAAAGGAGTTTCTGGTTTAATGCATCAGTGTGAGATCGTTTTCATATCACATTTAAGTCACCTAACTGAGTAAATAAGGCTTTCTTCATTGATCTCTATATTTATATTCACAAATGGCAATAGAATAAATGTAACAAATCGTAAATCTGCCAAATTTAAAAGTACGGTAAACAATGTGCGAGCCACGCGCAAGCTGCCGCTTTTGACACAATCGTCATTGTACGTACAGTAGTATTTTACTTATTGAATAGCTGACTTGAATTTAAAGGTTTGAAATGTTTCTGACTAGACCACCTTACCAGGGTGTCCGTTCCATGCTCCAACGACCCTCTGCGAAAAGGCTTTCCTGTCGGACGTCAATGTGGATCAACTTCATTTGCAGTTTAAAGGGATGTCCCTTCAAATGTTCCGTCCCAACCCATTATATGAGTTCATAAAATTGTAGGGCGCAAAACGGCCTCTAAAAATCTGATAGGTTTGGTTAAGGTCATGGCCCAGTTGCCTGTGATTGAGAGGAAACAAATCCCGTTCAGCCAGTCTGGCTTCGTTAGCAGATGGCTTAGATTCTTAATGATCCTTGTAGCCCTCACCTGCACTCATTCCAGCTGTACCTAATCCTTTATAAAACCACGGAAGCTAGGCCTGGACGGCATACTGCAAGTGAGAACGAACAAATTTCCTTCAGCTGTTTCTGAATATTCCCTTAACAATCTGCAAAATCCTCGTCTGAGAGCAAATAAGACCCGTGTTGAACGTTTTACCACCTTTAGATACTGTGAAGATGGTTTTATTGACGAGTCTATTAGAACACCGATTTCCTTCTGTTCCTCAACAATTGAACGTTGCTGCCCATATAGAAGGTATTGGTAGGAATCCTCCTCTTCACTGGTACATTAGGTATTGAGATCATATAAGTCCCAACGTTAATAGCCAACCTAATAGCCAAAGAACAGACCAGCTGCTAAAGACGGTTAAAACTCTCTTGAAATGCGTGTCTGTTGGCGTCAGATCTGATGTGCTCTCCCAAAAATTTTCCGTCGTCAGCAAACATGACGGTGCTGCAGCCCAGGTCGTCGAAACAGTCGTTGATGTAGGCTAAGAAGTGTAACGGTCCTAAGACGGATACTTGCGGGACACCACTGAGGACAGGAGTAGGTATTAACTTCGAGGTAGTGATGCATACAGTTTGCAATCTTCTTGCAAGAAAATCTGCGATCCATGTCAGCAGCATTACTTATATTCCGATTTCAAATAAGTTATAGATTAGATGTTTGTGTGAAAAACTGTCAAACGCCTTCTTGAAATCAATATAGAGGACATCAACCCTACCCTCTTCTTCCAGTGCGCAGGTCCATGCTCTGTTATTGTGTATTGTATGTTTTGGGGATTAAGGGCCTATTGATGTTTAATCGAAATTAAAAAAGCAAGTATACACAGACAACATAAAATGCAGTTTAACACCTTACATCTATATAAACTGAAGCTCCTGGTTCACTCAAGATAGCCTTGCAGGGTGTCGTCAATTATCTATCCTTTAGCAGCTAAACTGTCTCGTGAACATATCCACAGTATTGAACGTCAGTATTTCGCTTGGGAGTGAGTTTCATGGTAGATCCACTCGCTGACTGAAAGAACATTTGGTGGATCAAGGCGCATGCATTCGCTTTTGACCTTAAATGGATGACCGCACAGGTGAGCCATGTTTTAAAACTCAAAGAAATCTTCCGATTACAGCGAACAGGCATGTCCATGTTTAATTCGGAATTTGCATAGCAGGTTAGATTTCATAAGTCTATAGGATAAAGGAAACCTGTTAAGCTTGATATGTGTCTCTGGATATGACAGGGTCCTAAGACTATTCACCAATTTTGTCACCCGTCTTTGCACCTGCTCGATGAGGTCGCTCTATTTCTTCATCCAGGGCATCCATACTGGCATTCCGTACTCCAAATGTGGTCAAACGAAAGAACTAAAGATCCGCGAAAACAGTTCGGGACGAAAGACTTCGAAAGCGCACCTAATGCAGTGCATGATGCTCGTCAACTTTTGTACGATTTCCTTAAGAATGTTAAGGGCGCAGTAGGTGGGAAGTTATCCAGATACATAAATCTTTGTGCGTATCTACTTCAGTTAGTGGAATGCTACTTAGACAGTACTGGTATCTTGGAAATGTTTTCACGCAGAGATAAAACGTAAAACTACACATTTGAGTATAATAAAAGTTAGAAGCCATTTGCTGGATCAGACAGCCAATTTTTCAAGGTTTTTTTGTAGTTTCTACACGTCGTCAACAGAGCTTATACTATTTCAGATTTCGTAATCGTCTGCAAATATCATGGCATCACAGTGAATATTGTCTTCTTCAAGATGCCATATACTTATCCGAAAGAGATCAGGAAGGAATATTTGAAACGCACGTCTGATCCAACATGTACACTGCATTTGATCAGACTTGGGTTTAAAATATTCCCCCCTGATCTCTTCGGAAAAGTATATGGCATCTTCGTGAGACCGCACTTAGACAACGGAATACCAGCCTGGATACCGTGCATGAAGAAAGATGTTTGACGTCCTCGAACAGGTGCAACAGAAAGCAACGCAGATGGTCGACGGTTTTAAGACTTTACCATACCAAGACAGATTGAAAAAGCTTGACTTATTTCCTCTTTCCTACAGGCACTTACGGTGTAGCCTGCTCTGGACATTCCGGATTATCCGGAGCCATTATTCCTCCCTGAGATCGGACGATTTCTTCGAGTTTGCCTGCACAACTCATCTGCGTGGTCATCCTTTACAAGGTCAAAAGCGAACGCAAGTGATTGAACCTCAGCAAGTTTTTTTTCAGCCAACGAGTGTTGCGAGCTTCGGAACTCGTTACCAAGTGAGAAGTGTACCTCTGATAGCATTTCTGATTTTAGAAGAAGGCTTGATGACATAATATTTGACAAAAGATGACTCTCGCAACATGATAACTTTAAACCAGCCTTTTTAAAATCTTTCAGTTTCTAATTTTCGTCCACAATGTTTCGCCTATAGCTGTGAACAAGCATTTGAAGATATGTTATGCCTTGACTGAAACATTTTTAAATGTACACCATTTTTTATATTGACTGTACACACGGAATGATAGTTTTATATTAATAGGGTCATCCAGGGCAATGCCTGTTACCCTTAAACATATGTATTTACATATACATATACAAGAAGATAGCAAATGAATCACCGTGCAAAAAGCATTCCGTTAAGGGAAAGTAGGAGTTTGCCATGAACTATCAGCACTGAAGTCTCTAAAAATCATTTTTGAAAATGATGTTCAGACTTCACGCCTCCTAGAACAGAGAATGGATCTCCTAAGATCACACCGGGATGTGTTTTTTCATCCGGATTAAGAACCGATAGAAAGGGAAAAAATAAGGATTCTTAGTACAGAACAGAAGAGGAGAACCGAACAGGGGAAAAATGGCTCGAAATAAAGGATGGGGAAAAACAAGTGACGAAGAGGTCTTTCTTGTCCTCACCGAGACATTAAACACTAAATACTAAGAACCCAACTGTACAGAGCTCGTATAAAAAAGGAAGGCGCTCCAGAACCTAGGTTTGACGAACACTCATCAGACTTCAGCGTGGGTGAGATTAACACGAGTTCGTCTCGGAAGCAATGAAGAATTCTAGCATTCAATCCAACGAAATGAGCAATGTCTCTATGGAGGAGTTACCCAGTCTGATTTGAGATATCTGTATACCAATGGTCAGAGTCTCCTTTTGATAGATCGAAAGAAGCACTTTTGAAGAGTCCGTGAAAATAGACAGGGAGATGGAGTGGCCGTAAACGTAAGGGCAGGAATCTTGGCAGTTGAGCGAGCACTTGTCCTTTTTCTTCAATATGAATTTCTCTCGATAAAGATAAAAAAGAATTGTTCAAAAACCGAGAAGTCTTGACGATCTACAGACCACCAAACATTCTGAGTGCAGCTGATGAGTCACTGCTTAATTTGTTTAAGTAAGTATCAAGGCACCAGGAGGTGCTATTTGCTTGAGATTTCCATGCACCTACAGTCGGCTTGGTAAATCTTACAGTTGGCAGTGCGCCAACTACCTTCAGCAGAAAGCTTATAGATCTCATTCTCAAAAAAACATCTAACACAGAATGTTAACATATCAACGAGATCAACGACAGCAGGGACGATTGCCTGGAAATAGAATGTACGAAGGACTTCTCTAACATTGATCAAGTTTTATTCCATTGTACCCCACGGTAAGAGTGATCAAAGTATGCTGCCTTGGGATAACACAACATTTTACTCATCGCAAGAAGAGAAAGAAAGGCAAATGAAATATAAAGATGGCTGATTTAAACGCGAGGATAAAAGAATTGATGCCCATGAAATTAGGTTTGCTTGCTCATAGGGAATCAAGCAGATGACTGGCGAGCGTTTAGGATGATTGCACTCGATCGGATTGAACGCTTTGGTCCAGTAAAGGTGCCTTGTTAACAAAAGAACTTAACAGGCATTTAAAGACGAAAACTAAAAAATGGAAGGTATTAAGGTAAACAAGGTCAGCAGAACATCGAGAGGAATATTGTCACCAATGAAATGCTGCCAAAAATGCTCCGTCAGGTAAGAAAGTACTTGTCCGGACGATTTACCTGGAAACTTTGTGAAAGAACTAGCAAGCCAACACTCCAATCAACCTGCGCATATATTCAATTCGTCATTTGAATCAGGGAAACTACCATCCAAATGGAATGCAGCAAATATATACACCATATACAAGAGTGGGACTCGAGCTCATGTCGACAATTATTGGCCTGTCAGCCTTGCCTACATTTGATGTAAAATAATTGAATCTATAACTAAGAAGGCGAGTTTGAAGTTCCTGGAGGAAAACCGATTACTCTCAGAGCTCCAGCATGGCTTCAGAGAGAATCATTCTTATCTTTCCACTTTCTAGCTCTCCACAGAGCATTTGGGCTTGTGTATTGGATGCAGATGGAAGGGTTGAAAACATCTGCACTTATTTCAAGAAGGCGTTTGACAGTGTCCCACACAAACGTCTAATCTATTTAATATCTTCAATTGGAATTAAAAGGTAGTCTACTGCAATGGATCGCAGATTTTTTACAGGAAGATTGCAAACTATGCACATCGATACCTCGAAGTCAACACCTACTCTTGTTCCAAGTTTCGTTCCCTAAGTCTGTCTTAGGGCCTTTACTCTTCCTAGTGTACATTGACGACGGGGCCGACTACCCGGGCTCCTGCACCACAATGTTTGCTGATAAGTGAGTGTCGAGTCTGAAATAAGAGCATGAACCCAAGATTCTGTGATGCGCATATTTTATGGGTCAAACTCAAAAGCTACAGTTCTTGGCCCAGTCTTTTTTCATGACTGACCTTGCATTGATTGCAACTATACTGAGTGTATTTGTGGAACGCTGAATACGCTTGATATTTTATAAAAAATGAAGACTTGGTGGTAGGAAACTAAATTGTATGGAGAATGGCTTGGGCGAAATGTGAAATTGCGGCGGTCACTAATTTGCTAAGCTTTTACTGCTGACTAAATTAGGATTATTGTAGAGAAATATATTTGGGTGGTATCCATTGAGAGGAAGGCTATTGTGTGCGTTAGCGAAAATAAAAGAAGGCCTTCATATATGATTTTGAGGAATATTGGAATAATATGGGGAGAATAAGAATCGAAAATGGAACAAATCGTTTTTGAAAACTGTTACCATAAGGGATAGAATTAATTAATTGGGAAGGCTGAGAATTTGATTTGTTGGGATAATTCCTAAGGAAATTTTGGGTATTATAGCAGATGCTGAAGGGTTAGAAGGTTTCCCAATTGTAATGACGTTTTTCTTTTCTTAACTTAAAATTAGGAGCATACTTTGACTTTCCTGGGTTATTGATAAGTTTGTAAAATTGAACAGCTGAGACCTGAGTGGATGGAGTGGAATGAGAACGAGGCGGATTTGAACAAGTTTTTTTGGCCAACGTCAACGAAAGGAATATAAGGAAAACTACTTTGAAATGGAGAAGCAGTCGGTCTTGATACTTTAAACGGAGTCATTGACATTAAATGTGGGCTTTCAACATGGTTGATAGCTACTGAGTATGAAATTCCTATTCGCGAAGAAGAAGGCGTTAATGGATTCGTTAAACGAAAAGTGAGAGGTGAAGTTTAGGGGTTTTTTTGAACCGGGCACCAGGGCAGATTGAGGTACCGTCTCGTTGTTGTTTGCATAGCTATGACCAGACTTATGGATAACAGACTGAAAGGCCGAAGGCCTAGGTGAAAGGGGAGACATATTCCTTCGCTCCATCCGTGTAAGATCCCGACACAGGAAACTTTTTGCAACTTCTTAATACCGAGAAATGTGATCCTGCTTTTGCAAATATTGAATCCACCTCAATTGATAAAAAAGGTGACTGTGAACTGGCAATAAATAAATAAAAAGGTGCATTTTTGCTACGTGAGGAGAGGCGTTTTGCTTCCACTATTTTGTAGTTGAAGCCGCACGGGTACAGGAAGTCTTTGGCAACGTCCAAATTTCGTCCGTCTCAGGAAACATGTTTTAAAAGAAAATAATGATTTTTCTGTCGTTCAAATGTTTCCCTGGCAACCAAATGGACGAGACAGACCAGATGCTGACATTCCAGGGAGGAAATAGTGGAGATATCTTCGTCAAATACGTTCCCCAGTAAAGATAGAACTGATTCAAACTTAAACATAAAGTAATTAAAAATTCTGTGAAGCAGATAGGTCAAGCTGCTTCGATTTAAAAATCGCTGCCTATGCATAACACTGCTGTGATTACAAGATGCAACCAAGCAACGCTTCAGTTCAACAAATGAGAGCTTGTGATGAGCTGAGATTTTTGTTCTCATTTTTGCTAAGAGGAAACTTAAATTTGTTCAAACTTCAGAAAATCAGACAAATTATTTTCTGTGACAAATGTTTTCACAATTTTAACTTAGGGCGTTTATGCGTGCTTGAGAAAATTCTTAGTATAAAAGAACCACTTGACTAATACTGAGGCTAGATTGGGTGAAAGTTTTGACTCTATAGGTCCCGCCTGTAGGAGAGGATGAGAACCACAGGTATAAGCAGTTGAGAAGGGGTTACAAATGCAAAGAGTTATCCAAAAATAAGGTAATAATTTAAGCTAGGGATGTTGAAATCCATAAAAAGTTGAATTTTCACTTAGCTTTCAAAGCGAGAGATAACATCAGTGTTACAATTATTTGTACAAAATAATGGAGGTGATAATCAACATGGAACTGTTGAGGCATATCGAAGAGAACAACTTGCCTTCTTAATCCCAACATGGGCAAAGAAGTGGTAAATCTGGCATCGCAATCCTGCTCGCATCCATGAAATGCTGGATAAAAGCATTATACATGGGTTTGTCAGTCAATATGGTCTACATTGACTTCAGCAAAGCATTTTGTAGGGTTTCACACAGACGGCTGATATCGAAGCTGCATCTTATTGGTACGACTGGCAACATTCGCAAGTGGTTGTCCAACTTTCTCACATGCAGGTAACATGAAGTCGCACTGGGAAACCGTTCACGGTGGGGTTCCTTAGGGGAGTGTTCTGGGTTCCGTTCTGTTTCTGATATATGTGTACGACTGCCTTGATTGCCTGACATACAATGAGGGTAATGTTCGCTGATGATCTGAAGTTATGGACTTCGATAGAAAAGCCGGACAACGCGTGGAACTTACAAAATGACATGGATCAATTGCAAAAGTGGTGTGATGACTGGCTGCTGAACTTCAGTTTCAACAAATGCAAAATTATCCGACTACGGTCTAGTAACAGAAGGGTTATCAGGTTTAAATATCATTACTTGATCAGCGGTCATCAACTTGAGCAACGCCCACTAGGCAGATTAATATTGCCAAAGAAAACAAAGGAGACTGTAAGAGCCATAAGCCGTTATCAGCCATTCATACCTAACACAAGGTTGTTCGCCAACCGAGGATCGAACCCACGAACCGTCGATCAGAAATTCAACGCTCTAAACATTGAACCAAGGGTTCATTTCCTTTTCAGGTAAGATCGGGAATATGGACTTCATTCATTGATTAACACTTACCGATCGCAAACATAACACACACCTCCCGCTATGCCTTGAGCTCACTCTCGAGCCCGGCAAACTGCTGCAAAATGACTAGTAGCAGAAAAGGCAGATGAATATCGCCAGCGAGGACATGGGAGATTGGAATGGCTATTCCTGTCTGATTAGCTGTCATCAGCCAGTTATTCTCAACCCCAGGTGGTGTGTACTACTTTGTCCAAATTGCGGTCTGTCTTGCTGGAACATTTGCGGTCTCACCAAAATGGAAAATTTCTGGAAACTGCGAGTACATCAAGACCATTACTAATAAATGGTGTCGGTACACTGGCAATTTGGTAGTGGAGCCCAAACCAATAAACTGACAGGATCTGCTCGTCTCTTTTGTACATCACTCTCAAACCACCTATCTGAGCCCAACTGTGCACAATCGCTTAAAATCCTCAACTCCAAGATAAGTTTAAATTGCATATTATTTGAAGATATTGAGATATTTTCCCGCTCAATTATAATCTTAATTTATAAGAAGTGTACTTCTGTACCCTAGCTCCCAATTTGTGGCATCAAACCGTCTAAATCTTCACGAAATCATATACCAGAAATATGACGGACGCAAAAGTAACTATCGATAAACTAGATCTCTCTGCTATCCTGCGTCTGCAAAACTTTTTCGACAAATACGAACATCTATTTACGTTGCTCAACTCATTATTAGACTCAAAATCTTTTGCAAACAGTTTAACAAGCGTACCACAAATAGAACTGATCATACACGTAGTTTCATCAGAGGTTGCTGATAGGTCCAAACGCAAGTTTAATGTCATTATCCGAAATATCCCCCACACCATCAATCCAACAACTCATACACTCATGTGGGCTAAACATCAGCATAGCTTCCACCAAAAGGCTTAACTCAAGAAGCAAAATAAGCCCGTGTTAGTGACTTTCTATTCACAAACCGAAGCCGATCTAGTTCTACAAAACCCTGAAGTAAACCGAACTCTGCTCACCCGAAAAGCATTCATAGGTCCAGACCCCACACCTATGCAAAGACGTGAACTTCAGACCAAAGCCACACAGCTCAAACCAGATGTTAATCAAACCGTCTCCTCAGTGGAACCCCAAGCAGGCACTTCCAACGCTGCGAACTATAATGCAAAGCGTATAAGTCAGTTAGAGCAAAATAATAAGCATAGTGTCTCCTTAGCCAAACCTTTTGGCAAGTTTATCTAATGGTTTTTCTGACACTCATAATACTAATCGAAAAACTGCTTCAGCAGTTAGGAGAGGATGTCAGAATCAAACGAAACAAGCACCTCAAAATGCTATAACCTCTCTGGAACAGCTTGATGACACAAATTCTGGATCCAGTCATGTCACAATATTAGATAGTAATATAAGTGTTACTACTACTCCGCCAACTGAACAACCAGTAACAGAAATTGTCGACCCAGCAACTCATACAAATCCTATGACGTACGTGTCAATCCCTTCAAGCTCAAAAGATAACCAATTTGTCTCCCAGTTAGTATTCCTATACAAAAAGCTTTATTGAGCACACCATTACTAATAAAAAGCCCAAAAATGTCAACCCAAGAAATATGAGTGCTCCAAACTCTGCAAACTCTCATAAGACACGAATAAGCTCTTATAATAACACCTCAAATCCCTCAAATCCAAATGCATGGCATAGGAGTAAACCAACGCACGCTAACCTTTCAAACATAGTAGCAACTAATGGCAACCAAACCAGTTACCCAGGTCGGCAAAACTTCCCAACAATAACCCCAGGTATTTACAATAACCGCCCATTTAATCCTCCCCCTCATATGGGGCATAACCTCTTCAACCAACCCATGCTCTCTAACACCTACACACAACCCATACACTTTAACCCATGCACTCAAATCCCACCACACACTCAACAAATACACTCTTACCCATTCACTCATTTCTCACCATACACATCACCATACCTTCCAACAGTTACACACTTCCCTTCTATTAGCCCATCGCACAGTCAAAACAGTTTTAGAAATCAGTTTTTTTCACAACAGCTGGCCTCTTCCCTATCCGACATCCTAAGTATCGCCCTTATTAATGCGAGATCGATAGTACATAAAATACCACAACTTAGGACATTCGTTGAAGCCTATAATCCCGATATAGTTTGTTTAACGGAAACATGGGTAAATGAATTAACATCGAACGCTTCGCTATTTGTCCCAAACTACAATTTCTATCGACAAGACCGCATTAATAAACGAGGCGGTGGCTGTATGATATACATCAAAACTACCATTGAACAAAGTGGTTTCGATGTTTCACACGAAACTTTCCCTGGCGAAGCATGCTTTGCCACAGTAAAATCCCTGTCGCAAAAAAATATACTTATCGGATGTCTCTACACTCCTCCAGAATGTAGTCATGATGACACTGGCCTAACCAATCTAATAGACACCATATCAGATATTCAAATTGAATATAAAATAATTGCAGGCGATCTAAACCGTCCTGAAATAAACTGGGCTAAACTATCAGCTCCCACCAGACATGATGAACTGCTATCATCAATTGTGTTCCATAACTGGACACAAATAATCAATAAACCAACCCGAGGGAACAACATACTAGACATTATTCTCACAAATGATATCTGTCCCCTAAATACGCATTACGACAGCATAACCTTTGAAAGTGATCATAAGGCAATAATAACAATGCTCCCTCTAAACATAAAAGAAACATCAGATTCTAATTACATTTACATAAATCCAAAAAAACTCGACATTGACTATATGAACAGCTATGTAAGGTCACTAGACTGGAGTTCATATCTTCTAACGACATCCGCGACGGAAGCTGTAAACCTTTTATACTCTACCCTTTTTATAATTCGAGATACCTTAATAGATGAGAGATTACCGTATAAGTCACAAATTCCTAACTTCCTTTCCAAGAGACTAAAAAACTAAAAAACAACTTCATGATCCCTCAGTTAGTTATTTATCCACACTCAGACGAATTAGAGAAATTCATGATCTAGCTGAAAAATGGAAAGTAAACAAAAACATAGCAGCGGAACGCCGGGCCATAGAGTCCTCCGAAAAAACAGCCCAGATCTTTCGGAAACAAATGCACACATATCGAAAACCAGGTCCCCAACTCATGATTGATGACGCAGGACAAGTAATAACGGACGATAAACAAATAGCAAATTTATTCAATAAGTACTTCTCAGCCAACTATTCAGTTGAGGAGGAGCCGATACCCCAACCAACATACATGACAGCATTTACCCTCAATGAGATCTGTTTTAGCGAAGAAACCGTCAAAAAAGCTATCAGACAACTGTCTAATTCCACCTCTTATGGAACGGATAAAATCCCACCTTGCATACTGAAGCATATGATATATGCTCCAATACTGCTGTCTAGTCTATTCTCCTTACTCCAATCGAATGGTATGTATCCAGAAATCTGGAAATACTCTAGCATTACACCAATCTTTAAAAACGGGAACCGATCTGATGCACAAAGCTATCGTGGTGTTCACCGAACAGCGGTTATCGCAAAAATCCTCGAAAAAAATAATTTCGAACCAAATGCTAAATTATCTAACGAACGCTAACCTCATACCTTCCTCTCAACACGCTTTCTTACCTAAAAAGTCATGTCAGTCCTGCCATCTCACCTTCCTTGAATTCGTTTCAAGTAACAGAGATGACGGAAACACGGTAGCTACGATATACTTTGACCTAAAAAGCGTTCGATAAAAGTCCCCCATCAAAGGCTTCTAGTGAAGCTAATAAGTCATGGGATTGGGTCTCCTCTTCTCGACTTTCTAAAATCTTACCTTCAAAACCGATATCAGGTAGTACAAATTCGAAACGTGGTCTCAGAACCATCTCCTATTAGTAGTGGAGTACTTCAGGGGACTATCTTAGGTCCCCTCCTATTTCTTATATACATTCACGACTTATCCTCTATATCAACGTCGGCTAAAACATTTTTATATGCGGACGACTTAAAACTTGCATATGCATATAACAAGCATACAGTAGCCAGTATGAATAGAACGATTGAAAATGATCTTAAAAACTAAGCGAATTGAGTACTCTACGGCAAATGCCATTCTCTCCAAGTAAATGTAATCTCCTGATTTTTGGTCCACAAAAACTTCCACCCATAATTTTCAATAATCAGGAAATAACCGAGACAACATCAATAAAAGACTTAGGTCTTAGCTATACAAATGCTCTTGATTTACTCCCCACGTTAAACAAATATCACCAAAAACAACTAGACTATGCGGATTCATTTGTAAAAATTTCTCCTCGCATGCCCTAACGACACGACTATTTAAAATGTACGTTTTACCTCTCCTGGATTACTGCTAAAATTTCTTTGGCATAATGCCATCAAATGGCCGAAAGAAAATAGAAGCCACTCAAAGATACTTTACCAGATCCTTATCAAAATGTGATGGCATTCAAGGCTCATACATGGAACTTTACAATAAATATGGTCTTCAACCCGTCTGGATCAGAAGACTCAAAAATGGTTTCACTTTTATATTCAAAATCACACACGACCAAGATATTCTCAGAATGAATATACTAACAAATCAAAACGGCCCCTAAGACACTAGAAATTATGAAAATATTATAAAAAATCCTAAACTCAAAAAGGCCCAACGATCCAACTTCTATTCCATAAGATACGCGACAATATGGAATGCCCTACCAAGTTCTATCAGAAATAGTCGAACCCTACTAGAATTTAAAATAAAAATCAAACAACATCTGTTAAATAATACCACACATCTATTTTTGAATAAGATAGGACATTTTTCAACTCAGTTCTTCAACATAGAATTCGGGCCGAAAGGGCTCTGATAACGCCAACTTCGGGAATCACGCGTTTTACAACGTGGTGGTTACTATCGGCGAAAGCTACTTCAATTCTGAGTTCTCCCGATGAGCTGCCGTATGTGCATCTAGAAGTCAAGCAAATCCAAACGTACTTTTGCGGCGATAGCCATTTCAGGCCAGAAGCTCCCACGAGTAGCTATTTGACGTCCTTTTATGAACATCTTACGACGACCTGCAATGCACATAGAGATCAAGAATTTAATCACCTGGTTATTTGGCGCATCATCTGGTTATGGGCAAGCAATAGCTGGTGGTTAGTGACCTACAAAAACTCATAAATACCTATCCTCTGGCTATGCGCAAGGACTCTCAATTTAATTATTTATATACCCATTATCTAAAAAGCAGTTTTTTTCCATTTTTTATACTTATTAAAAAATTTATGATAATTTTACATTTTTAAATGTTTTTGGATAGCGTCTTTATTTCTTTATATAATTTTATGATTGTTAAACAATTTGCTAAAAACTAACCTGCAAAACTTATTATATTTTTATCTCAGTCTATTAGTAGTATATTTATTCCGGTTTTAACATCATTAATGGTCTACGTAATGCAAATACGCAACAAGCCGCACGCCTAGGTTTTGATATAGCTTTATGAAACGAATGGTACTAGCTGTTTCATACAGCTAGATCAAACATAATTCAACACTATGTTATATAATACAAATATGAAGACTGTAGGACTGCATTGAAAGTTTCTTACCGTTGAACTCTTCCTGCTCCTAATCTTTTTTTCACGCTTTTTAGCAATCAGTCAACTAAGTCTAATTAGTCGGCAGACCCTGTAGCGGCCGAAAAAGACTTCGAGGTTTGCACACACACACACACGGGCGAGTAACGCACCTGTAGTCGTTATAAGACGATGCGCGTATTGAAAATGGTCTCTAAGCACCATGCCGATCACTCAAACGCAACAGTCATTAGAAGGAACGGCAGAAATGTTGGAAATGGATTCTACTATAAAGAAGGATATAAAGTTATGAAAGGGCACAAAAGAAAATAAAGAAGGGAGCGTTACATTAGGTGATATCCCTTTTGGAGTGGGGGGAATTACGTCATGTCTGTTGGATAACCGGTGGGGAGTGCAACGCTGTGGCAAACTGCAGGGTCAAAACAAGGGGATGCTGATATTGAACGGAGGGTAGCGATACAATAAGTGGCGACGGTACTCGTGGGGATGGGGGTCAGCGTTCGAGAGTGGAAGGGGGCACCGGCATCTTCACCGACATTCCATCAATTTATCCTCATCCGGGATCCGCGCGAAAAGTGCTACCAGTCCATTCAAACAATTCTGTCGAAACTGTGGTTCGTTACAACCCCACACCGGAATCGACTGCGCTCGCATCTGATTGGAAGTACTTATCCCTTCGAATCGACTGCAGACGTTTTTACCTCTGTCAAATGAATACTCTCTAACGTCAATAACAGACTAGTCTTGACTCTAACCATTCTTACCTGATACATTCATCCCCATTCTGTAAAACCTTTTTAACTTTAAATTTTGCTATTTCTGAACTTTGGAAAACAGGTTTTTTTACTTAAAACAAACTATTCATTTCGAACACTGCTTTTTAAGCAAACAAACAAACCAAATCAAAAGTGGTTAATAAAAAGAGGAGTTTGTTTTAGGTTTTTTCCTGTGTTCTAAGGATTTGACGGCGCCCAAGCAGTGCCAAATCAATAAACGTATTAAATCTAGAGCCCCTCAGACAGTTAAACAATAAAAAGTAGTTTTTAAAGGCTAATAAGGTGGAAATGACCACTCAAATTTCCCTTCTTTTTGGTTGCAAGCTCTCTATGCAAAATCTAACTTCAACTATACTATGATCTTACAACCCAGTCACCTATCAGCTAACTAGCTCACTTGTATATCCTCAGTAAGCGACTAGATAAGCTATTCCTATGCTTCTGCTAACACCCATCATTCAGGACTTACTTGCCCATACAGCATTCACAGGCTGAACGACCTCATTGGTCCACACAACCGTTTGCACTCACATGATAGACTTCCCTAAAAGTATCACCCTTTAATCAGTATTATACAATACAGATACCCACAGTCACCGCATTGACACTGTCGTCACACGAACCGCCGCTAACACCATCCATTCATCAAGCATCATCTGCCATCTAGCTGACAGTCCCTGACATTTCATTGGTTCAAAATACAAGGAAGAGGTATTAAGACCGGTCCTTGGGAATCTACCTTTATGATAACTCGGAGCAGCTCACATCGTTATGACTCTGATGGAATTAGCTCTATGATTACCCGACAAAATTAACGGTTTCAAAAGCTGTCAGATGGCCGAGTAACTGATTTCTCCTCCGAAACGCGAATAAGCCTGCAACGTCTATTACTTGCGTGAGGCTAGATGCAACCTTTCTTCCCTATACATTTCAGTTTATTTAGGGCAAACTGCCTAACCCTTTTAGTACCTTGCATAAAGAATGATGCAAATGAACTTAGGAACCGGGTCACGTGCGTCTAATACATACGGGCTGATCAATGAAGTAAGGCATTTCCCTGATGCCATCCACCAGTTGCCTTAACTTTGACTTTCCGTAGGACGAGCGAATGCGAGAAGACACAGCGAAGGAGCGAATGATGAGATGTCACGTATGTCACTACTATTAAGAGCAAGCTCACACACTTTGTTGTGCAGTGGCTGACCTCGTCGCTTATGACGGTCCAAATGTTCAATGACTTCGATAAAAGGCTATGCACCAATAAAATGATGATTTTATAAGACTTTGGGACAGGTTGCTGCCCATTTGGAGCACGTCAGTTTCAAGAGACCATATTCCATAATCTCCACGACTTATTTCAAAGTTTCGGTGCATAAAAAAGGATGGTTACCGCTAACAAGTGCATAGGGTCTGATCTTATCAATTTTCTAATTTGCAGTGCAACGGGTGTGAAGCTAGCACCATCTGAGCTAACTCATTCGCTCCAAAGAAGATGTTGTGCTCGACCGATTACGTCTGTCAACCCCATTTCTATGATTTAATTTTATAGTCAGCTGCAAATGTGAATTTTCTATACCTTTTGTGTAAGATATCAAATTTTAATAAATAAATAAATAAATTGTATATTTAGGGCCCAGAGAGCCCCGTCAGTTCAAATTTTGTATCGCGGTATAAATAAATACGAATTGGATAATTGCTTCACTATATGAGCAGCCATATTAACAGCCGAAATGAACAATATGGTAGGCATATCCGATTAAGAACGATTTGCCATTTTTAAAACAATAGTCAACTTCTCTCTTGTAAATGAAAGGAAGAAATCGCATCTTCTGCCTATCCTTAAACATCGCCAATCTATATCGTTTGACGACTTTCAAAAAATACACGCAACTTCCCACAGCTCAGCAGGTATTGGAAACCTTGATCAAAGTTAAGGTGATGTAGCATTTATCTAAGAATATTCTACTGAGTGCGACAAAGCATTAGTTTCTCAAAACAAGATCGTGTGACATCTGCCAGCTGACTTTCTTTGATCACTTTCTGTATCGTGGGTTAATGAATTTTCCCTATACAGAGTATGTTTTGACTTCACTAAGGCTTTTGATAGTTTTGACCGTGATCTCTGCTTATGAAAGTTTCCTCTTTCAGAATCGGTGGGATTATTCTGAATTTAGTATCTTCCTAACTAGGCTCTTGTCCACAAAAAGTTATAATTGAGAATGTGTGGGCAAATCTTACATGTTTGATGAGTGCAGTTTTTCAAGGAAGCGTACTTGTTCCGCTCTTGTTTGTGTTTTTGTCGATGATATACCACATATATTTCTAAACGGCAAACCCTTTTATGCATGCTGATAACTTGAAAGCGGCTCATCGATACAAACCAGCTGATCGCAACATCGAGCTCGAAGTCTTATAAAAAGATCTTGAGGTCATTGTCCAATGGTGGTGCACTGGCGCCTTTCCTTTTATTAATACAAATGCTCCCTTAGGGTTGTGGACGCCGATCAACAGCCTCAAGTAAGCATAGACGGCCACGACATAAATGTGACGGTAGTTATTAAGGATCTTTGCGTATCATATTCGAAACCTTCTTAATCATTCAGAGCATTGCGTCCTTAGTATCTCTAAAGCTCACAGAAACATCGATATTAGAAAATGTTATACCTGGAATGATTTACTGCTAATCTAAATTTATCATTCTGCACACTAGCAAACGGAATAAAATAAAATGCGTCCAGCATAATTAACAGAAAGAGTTCAAACCGCTGAACACCGTCACTTGACATACTAACAATGTTTAAGGGTCACAAGCATAGATACATTGTGATCTTACCGATTACAGAAGGAACTTTTTTACCAGTTCAACTTTTTGAACAGCCTTACATTCAATATCCTTACTGCTTTGATTCAATTGACAACCGTCGGTGCCACAGTCACCGCGACAGCTTTTTATTTCTTCCTGTTAGCTATCGTCACATATTTTCGTTGAACACCGATTGAATGCGGAATAAGCTAACTAGGAATATAAAATTCAGCAAACCCTATCCTTTGTTTAAGAGAAATATCACCAGTTCTTTTGCATTCAGAACAAGGTCCAAAAAGTTTGCTTACCGATGCATCCGCATATACCTTCTGGTGTGGTGGAGTTCTTGGTTTCTGAGCCCTGTACCAGGTATCATCTCGAGTCACTGGTGCTGCTCCTGCAACTTGCAAATCGTTGAATCCTTCAACTGACAAAGAACAAGCATTTACCGATGCAACCGTCTCTGGAGTCGAACCCCGTCTCCATGAAACGGGAGACTTAAACACACAATGAATTTGTGCCAAACATTCGTATTCTGAAATGTTATCAGTCGACGGGTTGAATATATTTCCCTGATTAATTCCATTTACTGAAAAAGCATAAAAACAAATAAATCGTATATTTAAGGCCCAGAGAGCCCCATCATTACAAATTCTCATTTGCAGGAATTGTTCATTGTAAGCTCGATCCCCACTGTATATTTCATTTTGTTCTTGTCTGTAAATTAGCGAAAATACGCTTGTTTGTTATAAAGAGCTGTCGATCTTAGGACTGAAAATGTGCTAATTCAAAAGTGTTTTTCTCAAAGCATATAGGCTATGCTATTAATCGCATTATCATGATATCCGAGGGATACCACTAACACACATTTAGTCTCACAAGCAGCCAATTGACAGTTTGAACTTTGCTTCCGATAATTTCCACAATGCTGCCCATAACAGGGCAGATCAGGAACGGTGACATTCGCATGGATTAGTTCATTGTCATAGTACAATCAGGGGAGAAACTACCGCCGATCTCCCACTGAGTCAAGACTACCGAGAGTGTGATCAGGCGCGGGTGGCCGGCGCAGTGCAAGAACACTTAGGTCTGCCACCACAACCCCATTTTGTGGCATCGATTTTAAGGCACACCTTCCTAATAACGCCTACCGAGACCTCATTTAGCAGCAATGGTGGTTCAGCCCGTGGCCTGTTAAGAGGACACGAGCAGACAATCAAAAACGTGGGAAAGCTTCACAATTGCCTAGTCAATAGGTGAACCTGAAGTTGACCTGCTCTTCAATGGTGCTTGATCAGACTTTCTTCAGTCCAACCACAGTTAAATAAATAGGTATATTGATTTGGCACTGCTTAGGCGCCGTCAAATCCTAAGAACACAGGAAAACCACCTAAAACAAACTCCTCTTTTTATTAACCACTTTTGCTTTGCTTTGTTTGTTTGCTTAAAAAGCAGTGTTCGAAATGAAGAGTTTTATTTAAGTAAAAAACCTGTTTTCCAAGGTTTAGAAATAGCAAAATTTGAAGTTAAAACAGCTTTACAGAATGGGGATGAATGTATCCGGGTAAGAATGGGTAGAGTTAAGATAAGTCTCTTATTGACGTTCGAGAGTATTCATTCGACAGAGGTAGAAACGTGTGCGGTCGATTCAAAGGGATAAGTACTTCCAATCAGATGCGAGCACAGTCAATTCCGGTGTGGGTGTAATGGGCCCGTATTAGATGCGCAACGAATCCAAATAAAGGACGCCTAAGTAAGAACATGACATTTGGCAAGTGAAGAGTTAAGGGATTATTTGAAACAAGGAGTTGGTATTCTTTTTTTCAGTTCAGTGTATTTGAGGAAGATAGGCTTACACCTTTGAAATCCCTATTTGGTACATAAAAGTAGCAAGAATAAGCAGCAAATTAAAGAAGTAACAGCCAAGTGAATGCAGGAAGATTTACGTGGTACACTGATATTGTTAAGGTTAAGTAGTCACATAGTCTTCGTGGTGCTGTAACATATGTATGTCAAGCCGCTTTTGAATGTATACACAGACTGGGACATAACAATCGCCTCAGGTAGGTTATTCCACGGTTCCACGACACGGTTGGTGAATAAATACTTCCTTACATCCAATCTTACTTGGGGCACACTTAGTTTGAATGGATGACCTCTGATATTTTACGTAGTGGCAAGTTGGAAAACGTCATCACGTAGGAGGGCGCAATCCATGCCACGCACGATACGGAAGGTTTGTATTAAGTCTCCGCGCAACTGCCTATAACTCAGAGGATAGAGCTTAAGGTTATTTAGACGAATCTCGTATGGCAGTTCAGCTTGACCTCTTACTAATTTTGTGGCTCGCCGCTGCACCCTTTCGAGCATGTTGTAGTCCTGTTGGGTCCACGGTCGCCAGGCTTGGATCGCATACTCAAGATGTGGCCTTACAAACGTACCAAATACTTTAGAAAAGCAGTCTTCATCGAAAACTTTAAATGCCCGCTTGATAGCGTACAGCATTGAATTGGCAGATTTAGCTGCCTTGGAACATTGCGTAGACAGCTTCAGGTTGTCTTTCATCCAAACTCCAAGATCCTTCTGCGTGTGTGCTTCTCGGAGTAGCAAACCGTTCAAATCGTATATCAGTGACCTGATTTCGATTTCCCAGACGTAGCAGGGTGCATTTGTTTGAGTTGAAGGACAAGAGCCATTTGCGGGACCACTCGTCCAATCGACGAAGATTTTCTTGGAAATCATCTGCATCAGCAGCATTGTGGATAAATTTCCAGATTTTTATATCGTCCGCAAACATAGCAAAGTTACAGTCCAATTCCTTTACAAATCATTAATGAACAAGAGAAATGGGATCGGTCCGAGCACTGAACCTTGTGGGACTCCACTCTCGATGACTGTGCGCTTTGATCGCGATCCGCCTACACAGACCACTTGGGAACGACCAACGAGAAAATTCTCGATCCACGTAAGCAGTTTGCCGCCGATACCGAACATTCTCAACTTGTAAAGGAGACGCTGGTGTGGTAGACTATCGAAGGCCTTCTGGAAATCAATGTAGGCCTCATGCACAGTGTCTTTTGCATCAAGTGCTTTTGTCCAGCTTTGCGTCGTATAAAGTAAAGTTCGTAACACACGATCTTCCCCTACGAAAGCCGTATTGTGCAGTCGTTAAGAGGTTACGGGTTTCTAAATAAATCATCAATTCCTTTTTGACAAACCTTCTCCATAACCTTGCAAGAGATTGAGGTCAGGCTGACAGCATTATTGTGCTGACGTCCTGGACGGTATATGCACTCGAACTCATACCCGGCTAGTCTCTCTTGCCACCTAGCGACCTGTCCTTCAGCGTTCTTAAAGTTCTGCAACCAGGTCAGAGAGCTATGATCCGTGCGAACGATGAAAGGCCGGTATTGGAGGTATGGCCGGCATTCCTCCACGAAGTGGGTGAGTGCGAGCATCTCCCTTCTGGTAAAACAGTAACCGCGTTCTGCTTTTGTCAGGGATCGGCTTAGATACTGAATGATGCCTTCTGTACCATCTGGTTGTTGCTGGGAGAGCACGGCACATATGGCAGTGTCACTAGCATCGTTATCTAGAATAAATTTCCTAGCGTCATTGCTTATGTCAGGAAAAACTAAAATAGGAGTGGTGCAAAACTTATCGTTTAACGTCTGGAAGCTACTAGTGCAACCAGCAGTCCACTTAAATTGTACTTCTTTCTGGGTCAGCTTGTGAAACGGATAGCTATATGAGCAAAGTCTTTGATAAATCGTCTATAGTAAGAAGACAGTCCTTGAAAACTGCGGACTTCAGTTACGTCCATAGGGGCTGCCACTCACGGATTTGCCTAACTTTATCCTCGTCCGTTTCGATACGAGAGGCCGAGACTACTTGCCCTAAAAACTTGACAAGAGGTCTAATAAAAACACATTTTACAGGGCTTAAGGGCTGAGACCAGCCTGTCGGGAGACTGGTAAACATGGCTCGGACATGGCTAATATGACTGTCAAAATCCTTACCAAGAACAATTTTGTCATCCATATAAACAAGGCATGACTTGGGAATGATTTGAGCCAGGACTTAATTCATTAACCGTTCAAACGTACTTGGAGCATTATCTAGACCAAAAAGGCATTGTCTCAAACTCGTAAAAGACCCGAGGGGACTGCGAAAGCAGTCTTCTCTCTGTCAACAGTTCGCACTTCTACTTGCCAGTAACCGGCTGCTACATCTAGATTAGAGAATACCTGATTACCCAAAAGTGCATCTATGGTTGCATCAATCCTGGGCAGAGGGAAAGAATCCTTAGTTTTAACTGCATTTAATTTGCGATAGTCAACGCATAACCGTATAGTGCCATCCTTCTTCATAACTAACACGACCGGAGACGATCAAGGTGAATTGGGCGGCCTGGTAATTTTCCATGGTCTTCCATAGCATCGATCATTGCCTTTCACGGTGTATGGTAGAATACGGGCAATCGCCTAGGAGGAATCGTCTTGGGCCGAGTCACACCTGTATCGATATCATGCTGAGTCACATAAGTACGTCCGAGTGAACGGCCGTCCCAATCGAATATATCTTTAAACCCTCTATCAAACTACATAACTTAGACGAGCTTTCCTTGTCAAGAGTAGGGGGCACTAAATTATTAACCTCCTCTAACTTAAATGCATTAACGACATGTTGACTATCCGGTACCTCGGTCCTGAAGGGCACCTCAGTATCACTGACATGGAGTGTGTTAGCGTTGAAATCTAAGGAGCATTTAAATGCATGAAGAAAGTCAGCACCTAATATACAGTCCCAGGCATTGTCAGGGCAGAAAACAAACTTATGACTAAAAATAACGTGACCTTTTTCCGAATTAAGCTCTATCATGCATTTATGTCGCAAAGTGGTTCCGTTTGCCGTCTTCAGGCTGACTTTAGGTTTTGTGCAATACTTAACTCTAGCCTGAAGTTGAAGGAAAATGTTCTACCTAATGATGGAGCAGCCGGATCCTGAATCAACTAAGCATGGCAACTTAGTATTTCCTATGGTACATCTATAGCAGGGTAGTGTGGCATGTAACCGACGTTTGCAATAAGCATATTAAATATAAATATGCACTTACCAAGCGCTTCTTCCTCACCTGAGGTGATCAAATGAACACCTGGGGAAGGTGGAGGGTGGGTCTGACGACTACGTTGTTGCCTCCAGTTCCCGCGTCGAGGAGACTGTGGAAGAGCCTCGCCAAGAAGAGGTCAGCTGTGGAGGGCCGCGCCAAGGAGGTTGGGGTTGTGGAGAGCTACGCCAAGGAGGGCCCCACTGCCATTGAGCAATTTGTGTGCCGATGTCGTGGCTCTGTCGCTGTCCCATGGCGAAGACATCGACTGAAGAGTCCTGTATGGCGGCAGGAGCTTGATGACACCCAAAGGCTGATGGGGAGGAGACTTGGACCAAGGGACAGGCCGTATAAATGGCCTCCTCTCGCCGAGAAATATCGAGGGCAACCTTGATGCTGCTGGGGGGGATGTTGGCGGAGGAATTGGCGCCTGATCTCAGGGAGAGAGATCCCGTCGACCAGGTTCTCCAAAATCCTGGCCTCGAGCTCGGTAAAGGACTCTTTTGGGTAAGCTTTACGGGCCAGGACTCGAAGATGTCACTGGAAGTCTACGACAGACTCACCCGCATGTCATCGGCGACTTTTGAGGGCGGCATGGGCAAACCCAAGGCATCGACGAGCGTCCGAATTCACGCCGCAGACGCTCGAAGATGGTCACGGGGGTGCGCGACGCTGTAAGGTTAGCAGCCCTGGTCACCGTGTACACTTCGTTGTCTAGCCGTCCCAGGATGGCAGCTGGGCGGGAACCTTCGTCTACAGCCTCGAGGTAAACTGTCATGCAGTCCTCTCACAAGTCATAGTCGTCATACACCGTAAGCTTATCCGGCTGAGGTGGACGGCCTCCAGAGCTTGAAACTCGCTCCAACGCCTGGACTAGCCTAGTTATCATATCGTCGGACATTTATAATCCCACCGCTGCCACCAAAATGAAATGGGCCCGTATTAGATGCGCAACGAATCCAAATTAAGGATGCCCAAGTAAGAACAAGACATTTGGCAAGGTGAAGAGTTTAGGGATTATTTGAAACAAGGAGTTGGTATTCTATTGGGGGCTTGGTCCTGCAAGGATCCTTTGGTGGGGATTGGCGAGATCTTTGGGAGGTCCGTAGAAGAAGAAATGGCGATGACTGGAGACGCGTCAGATAGCGGTCTCCGGTCCAAAGTGATGAGCCTCAATTCTCCTCGGTATTTATGTCGTGTTCTCCAGACGATTTGATAGGTTTACATAGAATAGACCGATGGGTATGCGTAAATCATACATTGTAGATTGAAAAGAACCAATAGGGTTAAGCGTTAAGATTTTATGGACTTCCGCGCTTGATTGGTAGTTACGATAGTGTCGGTTTCTAGCGCTAGTAAACTGCTAGTAATCTGAGCTACTAGAGAAAATTGGGAAACTTTGATTTCATCTTTACATGGGGTCTGCCGACTAATTTGAATTAGTTGACTGATTGCTACAAAAAGGTGAAAAAGATTAGGAGCAGGAAGATTTCAATAGCAAGAAACTTTCAATGCAGTCCTACAGTTTTCCATATTTGTATTTTATTACAACGTGTTGAATTATGTTTGATCCAGCTGTATGAAACAGCTAGTACCATTCGTTTCATAAAGGTAAATAAAAACCTAGCGTTCGGCTCGTTGCGCATTCGAATAATGTAGAGTATAAATGTTGTTAAAAATGGAATAAATATACTACTGACAGACTGAGATTAAAAATTAATACGTTTTGCTAGTTAGTTTAAAAGCAATTCGTTTAACAATCATAAAATTACATATAAAAATAAAGATGCTATCCAAAAACATTTAAAAATGTAAAATTAACATAAATTTTGTAATAGGTTTTAACAATAGAAAAAAAAGCTGCTTTTTAGATAATGGGTATATAAATCATTAAATTGAGAGCCCTAGTGCATAGCCAGAGGATAGGTATATATGAGTCTTGTAGGTCACTAACTACCAGCTATAGCTTGCCTCTAACCAGATGGTGTACCACATAACCACATGATGAAATTCTTCATCTCTATGAATGAATATACCCTAATAGCAATTCATATCAGACGTATATCGCCCGGATATCCACATGTCGAGATACATATGTCCACAGCATATCGACTTTGTCCGCTTTTCCGACATATGCCCAATATCGAAATGTCGATATTTGTCGAAATAGACGAAAAAGGGCCGGATACTTCCTTCTTAGCCCCCCCCCCCATTTAAAACGAATACATACGGAACGCCCATTATTTTTCCTTTACCGTGACCACCAACAACGTAACCATTACTTCCCACCCTATTTAGGTCGTGTTTACGCCACTTAAGTCACATTTTCCCATTTTCTCAACGTGTTGTACAAAATGTTAACACACAGTTGATGGAAATATAAAATAATGTGTATTATAAAACGTCCATAATAATATATGTACAATAATGGATATAAGTCTACTTAATATACACCATATGGGGTTGTGGAATACGTTCAATCAGGGGTTAGCCGGGTTGTCAAGATGGGGGTTTGGAGTGGAGGTGGCTAGTCCTGGGTGGATTTCTAAAAATAGACAGTTAAGCAATATGAAAGGAAATCAACTCACCATAAAAGGGTAATTCAGGCACGTGCCTTTGAACCCTCTTGCCGGCGGCGTCGAGGGACCTTTTCAGGTGCCTTACAAATGCGGCCTCCAACTCATAAATGTTTAGACGGCGGAAATTTGGATTCATCAGCCGTTCATGTAAATCTCTAAAAGCCGCACGGCCGTCTATCGGCTGTTCGACTGGATTTAGGGGGATTGATATACCCATTTGAATGGGAGCTGTACTGGCTGTCGGAAGAGTAAGCTCCGACGTTCGCAGTTTTGCTAGAATACGACGTTGGGTGGCCTGCACTTGCAGCAGCCGTTTCCCAATTATGTTGAAACGTCGATAAATGTCTGCCTGAAATTCCGTTTGGGATTTTGAGACAGATGCGTCTAGAACAATGAATACTCATAAGATATCAGTCGATATTTACGTATATCCGTGCAATATCCACATGCTATTAGGGTACCAACAAATCAAAACTATAAATTATGAAAATATTATAAAAATTCCTAAATTCAAAAAGGCCCAACGATCCAACTTCTATTCCATAAGATACGCGACAATATGGAATGCCCTACCAAGTTCTATCAGAAATAGTCGAACCCTACTAGAATTTAAAATAATAATCAAACAACATCTGTTAAATAATACCACACATCTATTTTTTTGAATAAGATAGGACATTTTTTTCAACTCAGTTCTTTCAACATAGAATTCGGGCCGAAAGGGCTCTGATAACGCCAACTTCGGGAATCACGCGTTTTACAACGGTTACTATTGGTGAAAATTACTTCAATTCTGAGTTCTCCCGATGAGCTGCCGTATGTGCATCTGTAAGTCAAGGCAATCCAAACGTACTTTGCGGCGATAGCCATTTCAGGCCAGAAGCTCCAGACGTCCTTTTATGAACATCTTACGACGACCTGCAATGCACATAGAGATCAAGAATTTAATCATCTGGTTATGTGGTACACCATCTGGTTATGGGCAAGCAATAGCTGGTGGTTAGTGACCTACAAAACTCATAAATACCTATCCTCTGGCTATGCAGAAGGACCCTCAACTTAATTATTTATATACCCATTATCTAAAAAGCAGTTTTTTTCCAATTTTTAATACTTATTAAAAAAATTTATGATAATTATATATTTTTAAATGTTTTTGGATAGCGTCTTTATTCCTTTATATAATTTTATGATTGTTAAACAATTTGCTTAAAAACTAACCTGCAAAACTTATTATATTTTTATCTCAGTCTATTAGTAGTATATTTATTCCGGTTTTAACATCATTAATGGTCTACGTAATGCAAATACGCAACGAGCCGCACGCCTAGGTTTTGATATAGCTTTATGAAACGAATGGTACTAGCTGTTTCATACAGCTAGATCAAACATAATTCAACACTATGTTCTATAATACAAATATTAAGACTGTAGGACTGCATTGAAAGTTACTTACCGTTGAACTCTTCCTGCTCCTAATCTTTTTCACCTTTTAGCAATCACTCGCTTCACAGGGCTGATAGAGATCTTGACATATCTAGAGATCAGCTATCCGAGACGCCAGAGTATGTAAGTCAAAATAATTTAGCACAAACCAGAAGCTTTTGCCTGAACAGTTATATTCATGAACCAATTTTAAACACATGTACACTCAGATATGACCTTTAAAAGAGAAGAAATGCTTCAATAAATGGAGCATTTAACTCAGAGGCGTGAATGCTGAGATGCTGACCTTGTAGTTTTGGGCATAAAAAGCGATTCTTAACCCAAAAACCTTAGATTTTTCGCTAAACACATTCCATTTTGAAAGAAATTTTTGGGCAACCCACGGATAATTCCTCTGATTAAAATATAGTAGAGAACCTAACTCATGCCAAAATTTACGAAAGGTTGCTAATCACTCGCAAACCGGCAGCAGCGCATTTATCAAAGCTTTGAAAAATAAAGAACAAACTTAAGCGCAGTTAAGACTTAAATGAAAAGTGAATATATCAGAAATGTGAATAGTAATGTTACTTCGTTGAGCAATACTAACTTTTTTTGAAAAAATCGTCAGTCTGAAAAGGCAAAAATTGCTTTAAATCTGAAAAATAGGTTTAAATGGAATTTTCAGATGA
Source organism: Schistocephalus solidus (assembly GCA_017591395.1). NCBI lineage: Eukaryota > Metazoa > Platyhelminthes > Cestoda > Diphyllobothriidea > Diphyllobothriidae > Schistocephalus > Schistocephalus solidus. The sequence goes on from WEDG01001720.1 coordinate 74,943, forward strand.
TAGCTTAATCATACTATTTTTGTGTATATTAAGAGTCCATTTCTTTCGTCAAATTTCCTTATTTGTACTTGTTGTAGTGGATTGCAGTTAGTTTCAGATATTCTTTGAAAGAACGGTAAATATTTCGCGATTTTTCCATGTCTTCGATCGATTGGAAAATCTGTATAACTGACAAGAGGACCAGGTCTTTCAACATCGACTGCTGGGTGAACAATGCTATGAACATTGTTCACCATTTTCCCCATAATGTACAATAAGTAAAATCTTCCTGCAAAATATTTTAATAAATACCTACAATATGGTGCTCACTGCTTGCAAGACCATGGGTGGACTATAAATCTTACTGCCATGAAGAGTAATTCAATTCAATTTAATTATTTGAGGGAAATAGGCATGGGGCTTTCAGTACCCTATATATATCGTGAAATTAAGTGCGGTATACAGAGAAACCGTGTGGGTTGCAAACGTACAAAAGGTAGAACAAAATATGACAAGTGGTGCGTGACTCTCAAAGTTTAAGATAAATTCCTCATCACTCAGGCTCCTTTTGGAACGTAAAAGTGACAGCTTTCCAGCGATGGTGACATCACGACGTCTTCAGGGAGGGCATTTCATGGTTAAACCACTGACAAAGAAAGGAGATTTTGCGCACATCCAGTCTCGCCTGCTAGACGCGCAGTTTCAATGGGTGACCTCAGAGATGGGTGGTGACAGAAAATTCAAAGAAATGCGATAATTGCAGGCATTTGCCTATTACTCAAATGGAACAGATTAGAATTCGTTAGGCGGGTTGGATGTGGCAAGGATCTTTGACTCCTATCAAAATTTTGGTGGCTCTCCTCTGTACTCTTTCGAGGCAATTTTGAGTCTTGAACTGTCCAGGGTCTCCTGGCGTGAACAGAATATTCCAAATGAAGCCTAACAAATGTTCCAAAAGTCTTAGCGATTAGATCTTCCTCGAAATCCAAAAAAACTTATCTGATGGCATGCAATGCAGCCATTGCGTTCTTTGTCTCTTTTGAGTAGTGGGTGTATAGTTTTAAGGTAGTGGTCGTCAGCCTACCAAGAATAAGTGCTACCAATACCTACACGGTAGAACATCGTTTAGTACTATTACACTGGTATATAACAAGAAGTAACGAAATACGGTCCTATTCCACGTATCTATTTCACTAAAAGGCCAAATGCACTGTGAAAACTGTCATCGCATGTACTAATGTAGTGTACGTAAACTTTCATTAATGATTGAAACGGCTGCAAATGACCACCTTAACAGAGGTTCCTCAGGGCCTTGTTGCCACATGTTTAAGAGTCGTTTCGTGACTCCCAAATAAACTAAATATAAGGGATCTAGTTGGAAAGTAGTATTCAAACCAATTTGAAATTCTGAAAAATGAGACAAGCCTATTCTGTGACAGTCGTTTAAGGAGGACAGAAATCCTCATCTGATCTATTACGCTCAGATACACTGTCATAACAACCTTGTCTACGTACTTACCATTAACGTTACACCTTTCACAACTTTTAAGCGTTAAAAGTTTTAATTTTCATGATAAAATCTCTTTCCTGAGTGTCACAAACAGCAGCCGCATCTCTAAACTGAAAGGTTTGGTCGATTGAATCGACATGCAAACCGCACCTGCCGAAACATAACAACTCCTCTACCAGTGGTTTGCAGAACGCCTGAGCTTGAGAAGGCTTATCTAAACCGTCATAAATATTACAAATGCAAATGCATATCTTAAAGTGGTATCAATATCCATTCTTAGATAGGCCACAAAACTCTCTTTTTGTCTTGCGATGAATGAGTATTCCCATCTATTGTAAGACGTACTACTATTTTCATTAAATAAAGACTCGGTTTAACGGTTGCCAAGTATGTCTTTACATAAACCTCCTATGACGACCTGCAATGCACATAGAGAGGAAGAATTTATTCATCTGGTTATGCGATAAACCTGGCTATGGGGAAGCTATAGCCGGTAGTTAGTGACCTGCAAGAAACATAAAAACTTATTCTCTGTCCATGCGCATGGGCTCTCGATTTAAATTATTTATATGCACATTATCTAAAAAGCAGCTTTTTTTCTATTGTTTAAAAATTATTAAATTATTAATTATAATTTTACATTTTTCAAATGTTTTTAGATAGCTTCTTTATTTTTATATATAATTTTATGATGGTTAAACAATTTGCTTTAAAACTAACTTGCAAAACGTATTATTTGTTATCTCTGTCTGTTAGTAGTATATTTGTTTCCGTTTTTAACATCATTAATGTTCCACGTAATTCGAATGCGCAACGAGCCGCACGCCTAGGTTTTGATATAGCTTTATCAAACGAATGGTACTAACTTTTCCATACAGCTAGATCTAAACATACTCAAAACTATGTTATATCATACAAATATGAAGACTGTAGGACTGCATTGAAAGTTTCTTACCGTTGAACTCTTCTTGCTCTTTAGCTTTTTTCACCATTTTTAGCAATCAGTCAATTAAGTCTAATTAGTCGGCAGAGTCCAAACCGGAATCGACTGCGCTCGCATCTGATTGGAAGTACCTATCCCTTCGAATCGACCGCGGACGTTTCTAACTTTGTCGAATAAATACTCTCGAACGTCAATAACAGACTAGTCTTGACTCTAAGCATTCTTACCCTGATACATTCATCCTTCTTATGTATATCTGTTTTGACTTCGCATTTTGCTACTTCTTAACCTTGTAAAACAGGTTTTTGTTACTTATAACAAACTCATGCTATCAAACACTGCTATTTATCCAAACAAACAAACGAAAGCTAACGTGGTTAATGAAGAGAGAGTTTGTTTTAGGTTTTTTCCTGCGTTCCAAGGATTTAACATCGCCCAAGCAGTGCCAAATCCATAAAGCTATTTATTTATTTATATCAATTAGCTGCCTTAGCAGTCCCAAACGCACGAACTCAACGTTACCCATGGTCGTTACGGGAAGTGTACTGACTGCACCTTTCAACAGTGTTCGCGAGTCAGAGGGTCAGTTCATTTTTAAGTTTGGCTTGATCAGCTTCAGAAGGCAGTTCAGATGTATAAGAGCCAATTGTGAACTAACTGCCCGACTTCCACATTCCATCCCGTAAAGTTGGCTCGCCTTGTACTCTAGGAGATGAAGACTTTGACAGCAACTCATCGGTAGGCGTTTGTGACACTGCCAATGATGTGGAAGAGTCACATGACTCCTTGTAAGAGGATGAAGACTCCCGTTCAAAGGATGACGAAGAGGAACATGAAGAGTCCCACGGGTACCTTTGTCTCAAATTTTCCGTAATATATCTTAATGAATCAAGATAGTCATGCTGTATGTGACGTCGAAATTTTCTATTGGATACGCTTCTATAGATACTAAAAAAAGAATTAAAAATCAGTTATCAATGGGGGAAAAACAAGAAGCATAATTTCAGTCAGAGTTTGCTGCGGCACGACAACCTGCCAAAGCAGGAAGTAACGCCCACGGCTGCGCGCGTGTAGCGTCAGAGGACGTCGAGGATAGCACACACTATGGATTATATCACAAGGAACAGCTTTAGCCCTATAACATCAGCAGAATCGTTAGGCACTTCATCAGTCACCCATGTATAGATAGCAGGAGAGAATAAGTTTCTCACGTAAGGGATCTTTGTTAACAGTAACAAATTGTAGACAAAAGAAGAGAAGTACAAAGATACAAGCGAATACTGGGGATCTGTATAATAGATCCGTTCGGATTGATAGGTGGGCACATAATGACCAGTTAGATACCGGTAAGGAGTGTAGGGCTGTTTCAAAATGCGGGGGAGGGTCGTGGAGATGCTGACGGTCAGGGACTTGCGAGATCGTACGATAGCGGTTACGAGGGGAGATGTCAGCGGTAGGGAAAGAAGGAAAACCGGCCATCTTCACAGACCATAGAACACAACATTCCCATCCGGGATCCACGCGAAAAGTGTTCCCAATCCATTCAAACAATTATATCGGAACTATGTTCTGTTACAAGGCTTCCCGCTGAAATGCAGAACTGTCTTTAGTGCTGTGCGGGTTGGTTTGGCGGGTGTCGAAGTGTGTGGTCTTCATAATCCCACCAATGCCACCAATGAAGCGTCCGAGGATGTCAAGGACAGCACACACTGTGGAGTATATGCCTAGGACCAGCTTTAGCCATATAACGTCGGCAGAATTGTCACGCTCTTCATCGGGCACACATTTATAAATAGCAGGAGAGAATAAGCTTATAACGCAAGGGATCTATGTTAAAATTTACAAATTGTACCCAATAAAAGAGAAGTAAATGATACAAGCGAATACTGGGGACCTGTTTAATCGATCCGTTTGGAGTTGGAGGTGGTCACGAAAAATCAGTTAGATACCGGGGAATGCAGCACTGTGGGCAAATGCAAATCGTGGAGATGATGACGGTTCGGAATTGCGAGACGGTACGGTAGTGGTAACGAGGGGAGATGTCAGTGGTAGGGATAGAAGGAACACCGGCCATCTTCACAGAAATCGATCACACCATTTCCATCCGGGATCCACGCGAAAAGTGTTCCCAGTCCATTCAAACAATTTTATCGTAACTATGGACCGATACACGTGCACAGGCAGTGGTCGGTCCAATCAATATACCAATGCATGCCCATGCTGTCTTTTTACTCACAACTCAAAAGGTTAAGTATAGTTCAGTATATTTAAGGGTAATAGGGATTGCCTTTGAAGACCCTATTAATAAAAATATTTAATTGCAAAATTGCAGTCAAAATACACGTCATTGCAAAGTAGTGAATAAAATATTTAAGTAGAAGAAAATTGTTTTTAACAGTCGAGTCTGGGCACAGTTTCGATGATTACCTATGTCAAATACAATATATCACATTTATCTGTATGTTTATGCAAACTTTGTATGATGTAGCAGTTCCTTCCTGTAAGAAGGAACGGTAATTGTCAAGCGAATATAAATACAGTTTATGTTCGAGTGTGGCAGTCATGTCCACCCGTATGACGTCCTCTGGCAGTTCGATCCAGGCACTGTAAACTCGCTGTGAAAACGAAGGGCGATGAACATCCAGGTTGGATAAGGCTAATCGAAGATATAGCAGTTAAAATACATATGTTACTATAGATTAGTGAGTAACACATCTGCATAGATTGAAAAAATGTTTTCTCACAGTGGGATCTAGGCAAAGTTAACCACCATTATCTACATGTATATGCACAACATTGCTATGATGTTGCAGTGCCTTCCTGTAGAATAAAGGTAGTCGTTTAGAAAATATAAATCCAGTTTATGTTTGTATGTATCTGTCGTGTCCGTCCGTAAGACGTCTTTGAGTCCGTCCCAAGTACCAACAAGTTGCTACGAAAACGAATGGCGACGAACATCCAGGTGGGATAAAGCACAACAAAATATTCCAGTTAAAATAAATATGTTACTATAAAGTTTCGAGTAACATATTTACATAGAAAGAAAATAGTTCTGTAACGCTGAGATCTAGGCACAGTCATCTTGAAGGATCGAAGATTACCTATATCCCCATTAGCTGTAGGTATGTGCGAAGCTTTAGTGTGATGTAGCATTGCCTTCCTGAAAGAATGAACGGTATTTTTCAAGCAAATATAAATCCAGTTTATGTTTGAATGTGTCGGTCGTGTCAGCCCGTATGACGTCCTCTGAGAGTCCGTTCCAGGCACCGACAACTCGCTGCGAAAAGGAATGGTGACGAACATCGAGGTGGGATAAGGTTCCTTGAAGTTTCAGAGAATTCCCACGCAGGTTATTTGTTGTGGCAAATGATAAAATGTCTTCGAAGTGTAGAGTACAGACCTGATTCCTTACAAGCCGGTATGTCTGTATGACATCGCCTCGAATCTGCCTGAACTCAACAGGGAAAAGCTTAAGAGCGTCAAGTCTGCATTTGTATGATAAAGACTTCAGACCCTTAACGACTTTTGTTGCCATCCTTTGAACCCCTTTCCAGCAGTTTGTAATCTTTTTTCAGCCACGGTTGCCACGCCTGAACTCCATATTCCAGGTGTGAACGAATAAACGTCCTGTATATTTTTTTAAATATGTTCTCATTGATGTCTACGAAAGTTCTTTTAATGACGAACAGGACATTTGACGCTGTTTTGGTCGCCCTAACACATTGAGCAGAGGGCTTGAGGGAAGACCAGATGGTGCTTCCCAAGTCCTTTTGTTCGTATACATTTGACAGGCACCTTCCGTCAAGGACGTATTGATGAGAGTCACCCATCGCGATTGCCTTTCTTTGTTTCAAGCCGCAGTGTGACAAATTTTTCAAAGTTGAACTTCATCTGCCATTTATCGGACCATTAAGATAGGCAGTTGAGTCCTTCTTGTAAAGTCTGTTCATCAGAACTGTATCGGATTGGTTGCCGTATCTTGATGTCGTCTGCAAACATGACCCCCGTGCTGTTCAATTCATTCATACAATCATTAACATAAATTTAGAAAAGAAATGGTCCAAGAACGGAGCCTTGAGGTACAGCACTCAAGACCGGCACGGAAATTGATTTCGCATTACCAATGCACATGGACTGTGATCTGCCTATCAAGAAGTTTTCTTTCCAATTGAGTAAATTCCCCCTTATTCCGGATTCTTGGACTTTGTAGAGTTATCTGCGGTGAGAAAAACTATCAAAGGCTTTTTCCAAGTCGATTTAGACTACATCGACGCTGGTGTCCTCATCTAATGACCTGGACCACTGTTCCATTGAATAGAGCATATTGGTCAAACAGAGTGATTTCGTCGAAAATCCATGTAGGGCATACTCAAGGAAGTTTTTTTCTTCGAGAAACTTCATGCTGGCCTTTTTGATGATCCTTTTCCATCACTTTGCAACAAATGCATGTTAGGGTCACCGGTCGATAGTTTTAAGCGCTGGATCTGGATCCACCCTTGTGAATAGGATATATATGCTGATTTCCAAACGGAGGGGAGGATGCCTCGATCGAAGGACGACTGGAAAATGCACGAGAGTGGTTTGGAGAGTTCGCTAGAAGTAGTTTTGCTGGTATTTGATCAGAACCAGGAGATTTGGTGTCGTTAAGTGCAAGAAGCTCCTTCTTTACATCTTCTTATGTGAATTCGAGGTCCTCTATGACTGTGTCGTTACTAATTGTATGAAAGTCTGTTTGGTTAAAATCTGTTTCATCTGTAAAGACAGATGCGAAAAATCGACTAAGGTGTTCTGCCTTATCTTGATTTTCATTAATATCTTCGTTGTTGTCACCTTTCAATAATGCCACCATCTCCTTCTTCTTCAACCGACTATTGATGTAGCTAAAAAATACTTTTGGCTTACCGACAGCCCGTTCTATAATTTTAGCCTTATACTCCTTTCGTGAGCTGCGGATAATTAACCTTATTTTATTCCACTTTCGGCGAAATGCTTCGTAATGCATAGGTTTATTTGTTGCTACATACCATCGCCAGAGTTTATTCTTACGGTTAATTTGTCTTTTCAAAATCTTGCGTTTACCAAACAGGGTGGTTTGCCTTTTGTACTTTTTTAATAGGGCAGTTACGGTGCATAGCTTCGTTGATAACGCCCCTGAGAGTGGTTCAATCTACGTCCGGATTTCCGGTCAGAATATTTTGCCAATGTAGTGCAGATAAGTCATCCCTTATCAAAAAGAAATTTGCGCGCCAATAATTTAACCGAACATCACGAGTCTCCGTTTGCTCGGTGTGCAAACAATATTCCCACAGCAGCATGACATGGTCACTTTTACCAAGCGGCGAGAGTGACCTAAATTCATTCACATCAATTAGGGTCCTTTGTTAGAACGAGATCTAGGCATTTCGCAATTTGAGCCTCCTTAACTCTCGTTGGAAATCTAACATTCTGGACGAGAAAGAGATTCTCCGTGAGCTTTAATAGTTTGGAGCTAAAGGAATACCGCGAATCTTTTACGGATAATGTGTTCCAGTCAATCAATGGGGCATTAAAATCTCCGGTGATAACTGTGTCTTGAGTCTGAGCTGCATCTTTAATTATTTCGAACATTATCTCGTAAATTTCCGGAGTTTGATGTGGGGGTCTGTAAAGAGTCAAGAAATTCAGATTTTGTTCTCCATGCCTCTTTAGCTTTATCCGAACTGCTTCACAATCGTAAGTGCAAGCAGTTCTGCGTTCAGATTATATAATTGCTCTGTTGACGTAGATTGATATCCCCCCAACTTTTTTTGCAGTCTGTCTTGACGGAAGAGTTGATATCCATCGATGGAAATTTTGCTATCCAATATTTCTGCCTGCAACCAAGTTTCTGTAATAGAAATGAAATCCGGATTCACATCAGATATCCATACTTTCAGTTCATCTAGTTTCTGGAACAAACTCTGTGCGTTTGTATAAAGAAAGCGGAGCTGTTCGAACAATATTTGGTTCGGGATTGTTAGAATGGTCGTGTGTCTCATGCCGTCTACTGTCTGAGTAGGAGGCAACTGCTTTTGGATCGAACTGGAGGACGATGTGTTCACGGATATTTGTTGCACTGAGTGTTTTTTTTTGTTATCTGACTGCCTTCCATACGCATTGTCATGGGTTTTCTCATAAGGAATGACCTCTGGGCGTGTATAATTTATCCATTCCAGATATTGAGATTTCTTTCGCCCAGTCTGGATCGCTTGAATAGTTCAACTTTGAGCCCCCTCAAATTCTCCCTCTCTGCAGGTGAAAAATCTGGCTGAAAAAAAACCGTTGGATGAGAGCTTCCAAGCATAGGTTTCCTGCTCAGCAAAAGCTGGGCTTCTAACTCATTCTGTAGGATAAGCTTCAGTGGTCTTGGTTGGCTGACTCATCATTTGAGTCTTTTAATTGACCCATTCTGAAAGCTTTTTGAACGGTGAACATCTCGTCCTCCTTTAAGAGACTTTAAAAATAGCTCTGAAATAGCTCCATATCATCATGTATTCTTGCTTTTTGGGTGTCAGATATAGATTTAGGCATGCCTTTGATAACTATGCATTAACTGCGATCCACTCGATGCCTCTGTGGTTGTATCTTATTTTCGGGAATAAGATTATGATCGCTCAGATTTCCGTCAGCTTCTGCGTTCAATGGGTTCGATGGGACAGAGCGAATTCTTTGTTCTATCCTTGATGCATTGTAATCAGTAGTTCTGGTGGGGGAATCGATAGCACTGGTCGTACTTGTTTTAACAAGCTGGAACTTTTTTTGCGATTCATTTATAGTTTTAGGGTCCATGGCGTCAAACGTGATAGGCGTCACGCTCGTCGTCTTTTCTGGTTCAGGTTTGGCGGAGATATGACTCGGAAGCCCTGGTCTATTAATCTTGGCCTTTTTACTAAAGGATTTTATTTTTCCTTGTTTTTTTTGAGTTCTCTCGCTGGTTGTTTTCGTCTGCATTCTTACTGTTTGTTCAAGAGCTGCCGTAGAAGCTACTGAAAATGTTACTGGCGTAACTTTTGTGTAATAAACTTTTACCCTACATCTAGTTATCCGTCCAATAGATTCATTCTTTTCGTCGACTGTGCCTAGCCTAGACTGTAACAGGGTTTTCATCTTCTCAATCTCTTCCTCGAGATAATTGATCTAGCCGGCAACCCCACCGGCCAAAAAACTGTCCATATCAGTGACAAACAGTTGATCAAGGTTGAGGTTAAGAGTGATGTTTTCCAAGGCTCCATTCTCGGCCCTATTTTGTTCATTGTCTACATCAACGATTTTGCCAACAAACTGGACTGCGATATTGCCCTGTTTGCCGATGATCTCAAAATTTGGCGCGTCATTCAAACTGCGGCTGACAATAAGAACTTGCAGGCAAACTTACATCGACTCCAGAAATGGTCAAATGACTGGCTATTTCCGTTTAATGTTAGCAAGTGCAACATCATACGAGTCGGGAAAAGCAATCCTTCAAACCGTACGGTTTACAGTCTGCATGGCATTCCATTGAAAGAAGTGGATGCCCAAAAGGACCCGTGAGTCTGGATCACGCCCTCGCTTAAACCCTCCCTACTTTGCGCAAAGATAGCGAAGTCAGCCATGTTGATTCTGTACCTCAATAAACGAGCTTTCGCAGCATTCACTACCGACAGCTTCGCTAAAGTCTTCGGAACATTCGTGCGGCCACAGTTGGAGTCCGTTATCCAAGCTTGGAGACCATGGGCGGCGAAAGACATCAACATCCCCGAACAGGTCCAAAGGCGAGCAACCAAACTTTTCCTTGGAAATGCTTTATGAAACATGGCTGTCGAATCTCAGTCTATTTCCCTTGCGCTATAAACAGCTTCGGGGGGAACTGATACCAAAATTCCGCATACTACGCGTCCAGGACTGTTGTCTCGTCCCAGGTGATTTCTTCGAGCTAGCCACAACAACGAACTTGAGAGGTCACCCTCTCAAATTACGTGTGACGGGAGCAAGGCTAGACACTCGGAAGTACTTCTTCTCCAAAAGAGTAGTCGAAGCTTGGAATAGTCTTCCTCTAGATGTTGTTATGTCGGACTCTTTGGAGGTTTCTAGGCAAAATTTTGATCGATATAATGGTGCGAGCTACAAAACGAACTGAAAGCTGCAAGAGTGACGTCAGCAAATAAGGTATTTATGATACTACTAGCTATATGTAATTAACATTTCTTTATGTTTGTTATTTTCGTTTGAGGTCTTGCACTCTCCCATAATTCCCATGCTGGGGTCCTCGAGGTCTTTGCGGCTTAATTATTTGCACACCTTGGTGACACCGTGAGTGTTCGCATCAGCTGGACATGGCAGCCGTCGTCCATGAGGTGTATGAACGTTCTCCCTTGGTTCGAACAATGGACCGAGGATGATCTGGGCATATATTTCCGCCTATAAAATCCCTCAAGGGACTCGGCAATCAGCAAGGGAGCATCTGGCTGATTCATGTAACCTCCGCAATGTCCCCGTTAGACCCCTCCCCCCCCCAACGGTGACAGTTTTTTTCTCCTAAATAACACTGTGAGATCTTTTTTACTGTCTGCTCTTTTTCAACTATGTTGGCCTCGACAACATATCGAGATACTATTTTTTGATACCACAACTCGCATGTCCAACTAGGGAATTCAAAGGTGACTCACCTACATCTCCCTCAAATATACTGATACTGGTACGCCCATACAATCAATTAAATTTTGCTATATAGATCGTCGTCGTGATGCGGTGGCCGAGTGGTTAGCGCACAGGCCTAAAGTTTCGAGGACCAGGTTTTCGAGTCCAGGCTTTGACGTGAACTTTTGGTAACAGTGCACATATCTGTCATGCCGTGAATTTACTAAAAGGCAGGATCTGCAGGTAAATGTGGCTTTTTCTGCGGCAAAATTGTAGACAATGGCTATGCTTATGTTAAGTTTGTCGAAATATTTCAAACAGGAAAGGCCTTACGAACGTTTTCAGGTAAGCCTATTTTGGATAAACTGATAAGAAGAATATTAAGCAGTGTAGAAATGATTGACTCAGCCTTTTATCAATGACGCTCCACTAATTCGACGAACAGTTTGATGCAGTATTTTGATCAAGTAGGATGCGTAGCTCCAGCCGAGATTTCCTCGGAAGTCTTTCGCTAAAGAATGCCCGTTTTGCAATAAATTGTTCTGGTAGTACGAAAAGGATATCAATGGATCTCAGGAGAAGAATACTTGACGAAAAGCGTTTTTTAATCCACTTTTTGCCGGAAGAAAGCTGTTTGCAGTATGTAGACACAATCGAAAATTTTTGTCTTCCTGCAACTAAAAATTCAAACCACGCGCGATTTAAGCAATCAGAACGCGAGTGTGAATCGCAACGAAAAAAACGAGCTCGGTTCGCACTGCGTTGCGATTAGAAACTTAGATCATGTTCTATGTGTTTAATAAAACCTTCAAAGTACGAAATGTCTTCTAAGGATTTACCGAAGTAGTAAGCTTTTGAATAGTCCTCCAAATGGAGATGACCATTTGCCTCATATTTGTGGATTAACCCAAACATGAAAACACCTTGCCGATAAGAATGGACGTCCAGAGCGAAATTAGACAATCATTATGCGTAAGATAATAATAAGTAAACTCTTTAAAAAATTTTTATTAAATATTTGGATAATGAATATAGGCGGATTTTACCTTTTTCTAAAGATAAGTCAAGGTTGAAATGGGGAAGTTTGATTTATTTTGGGAATTTACTGAAAATAAAAGAAGTCACATTTCGCTTTATATTTAAGCGTTTTCCACAAAATGGTTTTACTTGAATGCCCATCATTAGACAGCAAGTACCAACAAATTTTGCTATATAGATCGTCGTCGTGATGCGGTGGCCGAGTGGTTAGCGCACAGGCCTAAAGTTTCGAGGACCGGGTTTTCGAGTCCAGGCTTTGACGTGAACTTTTGGTAACAGTGCACATATCTGTCATGCCGTGAATTTACTAAAAGGCAGGATCTGCAGGTAAATGTGGCTTTTTCTGCGGCAAAATTGTAGACAATGGCTATGCTTATGTTAAGTTTGTCGAAATATTTCAAACAGGAAAGGCCTTACGAACGTTTTCAGGTAAGCCTATTTTGGATAAACTGATAAGAAGAATATTAAGCAGTGTAGAAATGATTGACTCAGCCTTTTATCAATGACGCTCCACTAATTCGACGAACAGTTTGATGCAGTATTTTGATCAAGTAGGATGCGTAGCTCCAGCCGAGATTTCCTCGGAAGTCTTTCGCTAAAGAATGCCCGTTTTGCAATAAATTGTTCTGGTAGTACGAAAAGGATATCAATGGATCTCAGGAGAAGAATACTTGACGAAAAGCGTTTTTTAATCCACTTTTTGCCGGAAGAAAGCTGTTTGCAGTATGTAGACACAATCGAAAATTTTTGTCTTCCTGCAACTAAAAATTCAAACCACGCGCGATTTAAGCAATCAGAACGCGAGTGTGAATCGCAACGAAAAAAACGAGCTCGGTTCGCACTGCGTTGCGATTAGAAACTTAGATCTATGTGTTCTATGTGTTCTATGTGTTTAATAAAACCTTCAAAGTACGAAATGTCTTCTAAGGATTTACCGAAGTAGTAAGCTTTTGAATAGTCCTCCAAATGGAGATGACCATTTGCCTCATATTTGTGGATTAACCCAAACATGAAAACACCTTGCCGATAAGAATGGACGTCCAGAGCGAAATTAGACAATCATTATGCGTAAGATAATAATAAGTAAACTCTTTAAAAAATTTTTATTAAATATTTGGATAATGAATATAGGCGGATTTTACCTTTTTCTAAAGATAAGTCAAGGTTGAAATGGGAAGTTTGATTTATTTTGGGAATTTACTGAAAATAAAAGAAGTCACATTTCGCTTTATATTTAAGCGTTTTCCACACAAATGGTTTTACTTGAATGCCCATCATTAGACAGCAAGTACCAACAAAGTAGTTAAATATATACTAAAATTTTGCGAAATCGACTAAGCTGCGGTCCATTGCGTTTCAAAATTCCGGATAAGTGGAACCATATTTTATAAAACATTATCTTACCGCATACTTCTTATTTAACATATATATTTCTGTACTCAATCTTCAAAGTATCATGTATATTTTTTAAACCGTCTTCATTTTCACCATAATAAAACAACACTACTGGTACACAAGTTTATTCCTGCGTTTTATGGCAAAAATGTCAATAATTTACACAAAATAACTTCTTTAGCTAAATTATTTGCTTGGTGGTGGAAAACAGTGCACTTCATCATACGTCCCTTCACCTGGCTTTCATTGAACTAAAATAAATATTTCCGGTTCCAGAAGAGATTTATTTGAAACCCTTATTAATCATTATAAAGTTCTTTTTGTGAAAAATGCACAAACAAGGATGGACTTTCTTCTGTGATATTAAATAGCGTAGGAGATTTATTGGATTTCCGGCAACCTCCGATGTCACCAAAACTCTATCTGTTTTCATTCAATATATAAGATTGAACATGTAATTCTCTTTAGTAAATAACATTCCGAGCCTCAGATCTACTCAAGAAACCAAAATAACAAGACGAAATATAGGCTTAACTTCTTTGTCAAAGTTCGATCACACATTGTATGAGTTAGGTCATCCACTGTATTTGCTGAATTTCGGCAATCCATTGCGCCCCAACCTCGCTCTATTCTTACACTGGCTTTGGCGCAGTTATCAAATCATGTTTAACTAAGTGCATTATTTTCGATTCTATTGTTTTTCGCATACGAGGGCAATCCGGCAAGCCGATGGTTATCATGATAGATGAGCCCGCTCTGCGAATAAACCTGAAGGGCTCCAAAAGTACTCACTTTCCTCCCTTTACACGAAACCTTTTGAATGTATAAACGCTTGCAGATCGGGATGTCAATTTTCCACGGCTAAACGTTGCCTTCACTCACCCTTTACCTGGCGTCCTTAATGACCTGTTTTCTTTGACTAAACTGCCTGTTGCGAACCATCCTAGCTCTCTTTGTTGAAATATCCGAGGATGGATTAAAAATCGTCACATTTCTATAAAAATCTTCGATGAATTACGAAAGCCCTGCACGCAGATTAAATTCGAACGACGTTGTAGCTCTAAATTGGTCCGTTTGGTGGAGACACGTATACCAGTTACCTATAAATGTCTACTTCTTTATGCTGACAACCGTTAATCACATGGGTTGACTTCACCCCATCCTCATCTCCATCAACAATCTTTGCTGTTCACAGGGCTGATAGACACCCTGAACTATCTAGTGAACTAGCCACCCGTGACACTAGCGTATGTAGGCCGCAATAGTTTAGTACCAACTACATGCTGTAGTCTGACCAGCTAAGGTCATGCGCAGAACCTGGGCCCTAGAAGCACAAGCTGGGTAGGAAAAGCGTAGGGCCAACAAAGGGACAAGAGAGAAAGCGACGCATGTTAGCAAACAGGTGATGGACGCACGATCACCTCGGTGGGGCAGGCCTGATTGCTTCTATGTAGAGAGAGAGCGGGCGTTAGAAAAGACGCTGGCATAATTCAGCACAAAGTTCTCATCTGCCTTTGTTAGCAGCCCACGTGTTAAGGCACGTGCATTGTTGAGAGGAAAGAGTGGGCGTGCTATCATAGAAGGCCTGCGCGCAGGAAAATAATTAAGTCGGGCTGAGGCCGAGCTATAAGGGGAGTGAATTGACGGTATACTGCCTGCAATGCAGAGGTAGGTCTGTCACTGATATCGAGCAAAGCCAATATGGTCAATTTGGCAAATGAAAAACAATTATTTTTAAAACCGAAGGATATTACCTCTTCAAATATAAACTTTGAAGAGCACGGCATTCTCTATCAAGTTAGCACGAGACAGAATATGCTTATGAATGTTTCCTATAAGAAATATTTGAATTTATAAAGGTATGAAAAATCAACTGAAAAAAGTAATGCTAGTGAAATAGTCAATTTTACAGAATGAACACTTTTCAGGTGGTTGGAAATAAACTAGTTCAAAAGTTGGTAACCTGTCATGACTGAAATATCTTAGGATAAAGCTGCCTGATAATTAGTACTATAAAAACTATCGCAATTTCAACAGGAATTTTTGTGAGATAACACATATACTCATATATGTTCCGTTGTGCTCTGGAGCTCACATTAGAGCCCTCGCAGACGGTCACATAGCAACGTTTAGCATACGATGTTAGGTGGAACCAACAAAGACCAGGGATAACGGAAGGGCTAATTCTGGCTTATTAGCCGTACCCAATCCCAAGTGCAAATACCCTGGGCTTCGAACCCGTGCCCGTTGGTAATTGAGTCAAACGTTCTTCCATTTAGCCATAGGCTCTTTGTTTTATCGGTTGTGATCGGGAATATGATGACAGTGTGCGGCTCACCAATCTGCTTTAGGAACATGTGTATAACGTTGTGCCCTGGAGCTCAACTTAGAGCCCACGCAGGCGGTCACACGATAGTTCGACCGTTGAAATCCGACGATGTCCACCGTATGCTCCATTGAAGGGTGGAGCAGGGACGGTTACTTGCGCTTGAATTAGTTTTAAGTGATAGTAGCCTTGCGCTGCAGCTACCGCACTCTCTCCTCCTCCCCCACCTGAGCCCGGTGTCAAGACAGAGTCAAGAAGATCGGAGGCGGAAGAGAACGCAGGTGGCTGGCGCGGCCGGGTCCCCTAAGTCCTAGCCGCCTCTAGGTGTGCCTCCACACCTCCCATGTTCGGCTTTTGTTAGCGGAGCGCAACCCGAATAACGCATGCCGTGCCCTGATGTGGCCCCCATGTTGGTACAACGCATCTATCACGTGGCCCGTTAAGGGGGCACACACAAATACACACACGAAAGTTCGACCGTCGTAGTCCGACGATGTCTACCGTATGCTCCATGGGAAAGTAAAGCAGGGACGGTGAATTGCGCGTGATTTAGTTTAAAGTGATAGTAGACTTGCGCTGCATCTACCACACTCTCTTCTCCTCCCCAACCTGAGCCCGGTGTCAAGACAGAGTCAAGAAGACCGGAGGTGGGAGAGGACGCAGGTGGCTGGCTCGGCTGTGTCCCTTAAGTCCTAGCCGCCCCTAGGTGTGCCACCACACCTCCATGTTCGGCATTTGTTATGGGAGCGCAACCCGAATAACGCCTGCCGTGCCCTAATGTGGCCCCCGTGTTGGTCCAACGCATCTACCACGTGGCCCGTTTAGGGGGCACAACAAATGCACACACACACATATATATATATATAAATATATATATATATATATATATATATATATATATATATATATTCGAAGTAAAGAAGTTCTGTGGGAAACAATGAGTAACTTTATTATGTAAATTTTCGACGCTGGTTCCCCAGGTCGTCGTCAGACTTGTGGTAAATGTGCAAAAAAACAGTTAAAATTTAAAACATGTCGGAAAATCGATATTGCTGAATCAGTCCTGCCAATAGCTGTCATTGTTAATGAACATCTAAATATGATTGGCTACCGCCTTTTCCACTTGTCTTTGAGATTTTTTTGTACAGGGCATCTAATTCGATGTGCCGATTAATGCACGAGTCATCAGAATGCATGGCCTCTAAGAATTCCCGGCCTCTCTTCGATGGGCAGAAGCCAACAATACGCGTTTTATCCCATGCAAATTTGTGCCCAGTTTCTAGTGTATGCACGGCAACTTGAGACAGGTGGTCTCGTCTCTTGACAGCCAACTGATGTTCGTGTAGGCGTGTAGAGACTGATTTTTCCTGTTTGGCCGCAATACACAACATTACAACTGTTACATGGGATTTTGTAAACGGCTTCTTTTTTATCTAAATAGCCAACCCTATCCTTAGGGTGTACAAGCTGGTTTCGAATTGTAGTCGTGGGTTTGTGCGCCACGTAAATTTGGTGCTTCCGCAGGTGTCTTTCAACGAGTTCAGACACGTTCTTAATGTATGGAAGTGTTCGCCAGGTTTTTTATTGTGGGCGCATGATCGGAACAATCTAGTTCCTTATCTTTTTCTTTTTCTTTTAATTCTTGATGTCTCATGCATCTACGTACAAAATCTCTGGGGTAACCGTTGCTGGAAAACAGGTTGAATAGGTAAGTGAGTTCAATTTGGTAAAGTTCTTTGGTAGAACAGTGGGTTTTTGCTCGTTTGATGAGTGTGTTGACCACGCTTCGTTTGTGGGCGACAGGGTGGTTGCTCTCATAATGTAGGATAACATCCGCATTAGCCTCTTTGCGGTAAACTGATGTTTCAAAGGTCCCGTCAGTCTTTCGCTGTACGAGGACGTCAAGAAAAGGTAGTTGGTTGTCAATTTCTTTTTCGAGCGTAAAGGTTATTCCAGGTATCGTCGAATTAATAATATTGTGCAGTGTTTCAGTCGGTCCTTTTAACGATGACAAACGTGTCATCAACGTAGCGTACCCATAACTTGGGGTTAACCAGTGGTAGGGCAGTAGCTTCTAATTTTTGCATTGTTACTTCCGCTAGGAAGCCAGAGATGGGTGAGCCCATAGGGGCACCCTTTTGCTGTTGATAGAACTCTTGTGAGAATGAAAAAAATTTGTTTCTAAGCATAAGTCCAAGAGTTCAAGCAAGGCAGATGTGGGAATATCCATGTCATAAGCGTGGAGTAATTCTTCTGTGTATTGCCTTGCAAGATCTAATGGTATGGATGTGAAGAGAGAAACAACATCGAAAGACACCATTATTTCATCTGCTGCAATGTTGAGTCTTCGTAATTTGTCCAGAAACCCTAGGGAGTTGTCAATGGATGTTTCACAATTCTTTGTCAATGGGTGTAATTTGCGGAAAAGCCACTTAGAAATCTTATAATTGGGTGCACCGATTAACGATACTATCGGTCGCAATGGCACCTCTGGCTTGTGAACCTTAGGTAGTCCATAGATCTTAGCTATGGTCGGTTCAGTTTGTCTCAAGGATTTGGCAATATCTCCTGATATTTGCTTCTTTCCTGTAAGACGTTTAAGTACTTTTTTTCAATTGATGGATTCTGTGCTTTTAGTGGGATCTGCGTCAAGAGGTTTATAGGTTGACCTATCTTGTAACAATGACAGCATCTTTTTATCGTAGTCTGCTTTGTCCAAGATAGCTGTTGAACCTCCTTTGTCCGCAGGAAGGATTACGATGTTTTTGTCTGTTTTGAGAGATTTTGAGGGCTTTTTCTTTCTTCGTTTGATAGTACTGAAAAATGGATTTCGGTTCTTTAAAGCATGTACAGTGTTATTTCGAATTGTGAAACGTTCATCTTCTGTAAGAGGTTCCGCTGATATAATGGACTCCAAGTTGGCAAGAAAGTCTAGGTATTTCGAATCCGAAAGATTGCATTTTAATCCCTTGGAAAGTACTTGTTCTTCAGTTATTGTAAGGTTTCTTGAGGACAGATTTATTACATGTTTTGAGCAATTCGGGTTTGAGTATGATTGTTTGGAAATGGCTACCCATTTCTTGTCTAACAATCCTCTCTTCTTCTGTCGTTCGATGTTGGACACACAGGTAATGGTCTCATTTAGAGATTCAAATATGTGTGAAGGAAGTTCATCTCTGCAGAACTGCATGTATTGCAACTTAGAAGTTTGGAATTTTTGGAGCCTATAATGAGCATTGGAGATGAATGCACCAAGCATGCTGCGACCATAACGAGACGCTATCTGATATCCTTGGGGAGTTTTTATGGCAGGTTTAATTTGGAGAGATTTCGGCAAAATCTTGAATTTCCGGCATCTGTGTAAAAATGATAACTGTTCCCGCGTTAAGCTTTCGCGTATTGCACACTTTTCCCATCGTCTAGCTTGCAGTAAAACATCGCGAGAGTAATTAATACGAATAAATTGGAATACGGGCATCCCAAGAAGTATAATTCGAAGTAAAGAAGTTCTGTGGGAAACAATGAGTAACTTTATTATGTAAATTTTCGACGCTGGTTCCCCAGGTCGTCGTCAGACTTGTGGTAAATGTGCAAAAAAACAGTTAAAATTTAAAACATGTCGGAAAAATCGATATTGCTGAATCAGTCGCATGCTTGGTGCATTCATCTTCCAATGCTCATTATAGGCTCCAAAATTCCAAACTTCTAAGTTGCAATACATGCAGTTCTGCAGAGATGAACTTCCTTCACACATATTTGAATCTCTAAATGAGACCATTACCTGTGTGTCCAACATCGAACGACAGAAGAAGAGAGGATTGTTAGACAAGAAATGGGTAGCCATTTCCAAACAATCATACTCAAACCCGAATTGCTCAAAACATGTAATAAATCTGTCCTCAAGAAACCTTACAATAACTGAAGAACAAGTACTTTCCAAGGGATTAAAATGCAATCTTTCGGATTCGAAATACCTAGACTTTCTTGCCAACTTGGAGTCCATTATATCAGCGGAACCTCTTACAGAAGATGAACGTTTCACAATTCGAAATAACACTGTACATGCTTTTAAAGAACCGAAATCCATTTTCAGTACTATCAAAACGAAGAAAGAAAAGCCCTCAAATCTCTCAAAACAGACAAAAACATCGTAATCCTTCCTGCGGACAAAGGAGGTTCAACAGCTATCTTGGACAAAGCAGACTACGATAAAAAGATGCTGTCATTGTTACAAGATAGGTCAACCTATAAACCTCTTGACGCAGATCCCACTAAAGCACAGAATTCATCAATTGAAAAAGTACTTAAACGTCTTACAGGAAAGAAGCAAATATCAGGAGATATTGCCAAATCCTTGAGACAAACTGAACCGACCATAGCTAAGATCTATGGACTACCTAAGGTTCACAAGCCAGAGGTGCCATTGCGACCGATAGTATCGTTAATCGGTGCACCCAATTATAAGATTTCTAAGTGGCTTTTCCGCAAATTACACCCATTGACAAAGAATTGTGAAACATCCATTGACAACTCCCTAGGGTTTCTGGACAAATTACGAAGACTCAACATTGCAGCAGATGAAATAATGGTGTCTTTCGATGTTGTTTCTCTCTTCACATCCATACCATTAGATCTTGCAAGGCAATACACAGAGGAATTACTCCACGCTTATGACATGGATATTCCCACATCTGCCTTGCTTGAACTCTTGGACTTATGCTTAGAAACAAATTTTTCATTCTCACAAGAGTTCTATCAACAGCAAAGGGTGCCCCTATGGGCTCACTCCATCTCTGGCTTCCTAGCGGAAGTAACAATGCAAAAATTAGAAGCTACTGCCCTACCACTGGTTAACCCCAAGTTATGGGTACGCTACGTTGATGACACGTTTGTCATCGTTAAAAGGGACCGACTGGAAACACTGCACAATATTATTAATTCGACGATACCTGGAATAACCTTTACGCTCGAAAAAGAAATTGACAACCAACTACCTTTTTTCTTGACGTCCTCGTACAGCGAAAGACTGACGGGACCTTTGAAACATCAGTTTACCGCAAAGAGGCTAATGCGGATGTTATCCTACATTATGAGAGCAACCACCCTGTCGCCCACAAACGAAGCGTGGTCAACACACTCATCAAACGAGCAAAAACCCACTGTTCTACCAAAGAACTTTACCAAATTGAACTCACTTACCTATTCAACCTGTTTTCCAGCAACGGTTACCCCAGAGATTTTTGTACGTAGATGCATGAGACATCAAGAATTCAAAAGAAAAAGAAAAAAAGATAAGGAACTAGATTGTTCCGATCATGCGCCCACAGTAAAAAAACTGGCGAACACTTCCATACATTAAGAACGTGTCTGAACTCGTTGAAAGACACCTGCGGAAGCACCAAATTTACGTGGCGCACAAACCCACGACTACAATTCGAAACCAGCTTGTACACCCTAAGGATAGGGTTGGCTATTTAGATAAAAAGAAGCCGTTTACAAAAATCCCATGTAACAGTTGTAATGTTGTGTATTGCGGCCAAACAGGAAAAATCAGTCTCTACCCGCCTACACGAACATCAGTTGGCTGTCAAGAGACGAGACCACCTGTCTCAAGTTGCCGTGCATACACTAGAAACTGGGCACAAATTTGCATGGGATAAAACGCGTATTGTTGGCTTCTGCCCATCGAAGAGAGGCCGGGAATTCTTAGAGGCCATGCATTCTGATGACTCGTGCATTAATCGGCACATCGAATTAGATGCCCTGTACAAAATCTCAAAGACAAGTGGAAAAGGCGGTAGCCAATCATATTTAGATGTTCATCAACAATGACAGCTATTGGCAGGACTGATTCAGCAATATCGATTTTCCGACATGTTTTAAATTTTAACTGTTTTTTTGCACATTTACCACAAGTCTGACGACGACCTGGGGAACCAGCGTCGAAAAATTTACATAATAAAGTTACTCATTGTTTCCCCACAGAACTTCTTTACTTCGAATTATACTTCTTGGGATGCCCGTATTCCAATTTATTCATATATATATATATATATATATATAGACAAAATAACAATGCCAACAAGGACAATGGAGACTGGGATTGCCATTTCTCTGAGGTTTGAAATCCCTTAGATGTAAACCCGTGATCTTTTGGTTAGATGTCCAACGTCCCAACCATAGAGCACCGGCCTCGTTGTCCTGTCGTTTGCGATCACGGATGTATTACCAACGGTAGAGCGGTGCTCGCTGATCGTTACGTTGGGCTTAAGGGCTCACTCTCGAGCCCCGTCAGCAGCCTCCCAACGGGAGCAAGTTAAGAAGCACGCTGACGTACATGTAATTGCGACGGCCGCTAAGCGGACAAAAGTCACGTGAGCCCAGCAGAGGATAATTTCGGAGAGGAAACCATTAACCAGCAGCGAACAGAAAAGTCAAAGTTCGTGCGTTGAGTACGCATATGATAACAGGCTGGCGTCAAGGCTGAAGCAGTCAGGGATAGCAGGATGGGTCAATACAATAATCTGATTACGGAAAGGACTGTTTCTGAAGCGCTATATTTCGCTACATGAACCCGTCACTTCTTCTCTGTCTTCCTCCGGTGATGATGAACATTATCTATATATGTATATATATTTATATGCCGACAACGATTATCGTTAAAAGACAAGGGAGCCTGGGATTAGCATTTCTGACTAATTAGGTGTCATTGGCAAAGTATACCAAACTTTGAGGTTTCGAATGACCTGGAGCGAAAACCAGCAATATTTTGATTAGAATTCTACCGTCCCAACCATAGAGCCCCGGCCTCGTTGTCCGGCCAGCCATACCTTTTTTCCGGTGTGGACTTACCTGAGGCTCTAACGCGTGAATTTTAATCATTACCCAAGGACAAACAGCCAAGCCAAGGGTTCGTTTGTCTGTCTCTCGTAATCGTAAATATTAACTGTGTGTGAGACAGGCTCATGCTGTTGGGCCTTCAGGCTCAACCAAGAATCTACGAGGGCAGTAGCATAGTGAATAGTAATAAATGTAGAGGAAGGGGTCCATGGATGCTTACTTAGATGTGGCGGGTTTCAGAACAGGTTTTGTACAGTTGGTGGCTGCTTCACACGGTCAGTTAGTGGCACACAGCTTTCATCTACGGTTTCGTCAAAGATAGACTCTGTCATGCGGCCGCATACTGGCTACAGCCATGACTGGAGGGCAAACGAACTGATAGCATCCGTTGTTGTGCTTGCCAAAACACCCGTTAATTCTTCCTTTTAAAGATTGCTTTACCCCACTCACTGGAAAATCATACCATCTGCAACTTAAACAAGGCCCGTAGATGCAGAACCCCCGGCGGAAAATAACCAAACGAACAACACCTCCCGTCTTCATTTCTTCCACCCAACCCAAAAGGTCGTTAAATTAACGCGTCTCCCTCTATCAGCCTGAATTGTTCGTTCGCTGAACAACCAGCAGCAAAAAAAGAAGCCATAATCACCCAAGAACCTGGTGAACCACAAAGGACTCATTACTGTTCTCAACGAGGTCCGATTATCTGAATAGGATCAACTGGAGGTGGTGGTTGCCGACTGCACTTTCTTCTGGAGTTTCCGCCCAAATGCAGGGAGATGCGACGCTAGCACCTTCTTTTCCATTCGAAACGAAATTGAGAGACGACTAATTTGCCTGTCTAAGGGCACTAACGACCGTCTTATTAGCCTTTGCTTGTCTCTTTAGGGGAGCTAGTTCTGTTTTGTTCTCAGTTTCTATGGTTTCCGCATAAGCGTTTGCGACGTTGCGATTTTTCGGAAAGCCCTCCAAGCGACTGTCACAAAGGCGGACAAACTGCTTATCCTTGGTGAGTTCACTGCTCGCATGGGGACAGACCAGAAGTTTAGAGATATAGAGAGAGAGAGTACCGTGTTTTCCATGCAACTGACAACTGTAAAGTCAACGGAATCTTCTTTCACCTAACATGCGCAGAACGCTACCTCCTTCTCACCAGCAACGAAGTCACAACGGTACCCTGAAAACCTCCCTCAAGAATCTTTAAATCAATCCACAGACCTGGGATAACTTTGTTAGGAATCAAATGGTTTGGGGAAGAGCCGTGAAAAACTGGAATTAAAATCTGCGAAACAAAACAATTAACCACTACCAGAACTAAGACTGTGGCTCGTAGCTTTTAAGTGCCACCAAACTACAGCACGAAACCAACCCTTAAAATATACACGCACTGTCTCCAAATTCCTTGCACCTATCAGTCTCGGTAGATAGCTCCAGACCCAGTGGAACAAAAACAAAAACAACAACAATGCGTCATCACCATCCACTGCCTCCGCAAATTTCCAAAACATCACCCTTGCTCTGATTGTCATGGTCTTTACAACGGTGACAACCACCTACCACCACCACCACCATAATCACACTCCTGATGCTCCGTAGCCACCATAACCACTGACTTCAATGACCAATACCTCAGTCACCGCTACCAAAACTCCCCGATGACGGCGAGGAAACTTCTGTCAACCAACACCAGAAATAGGCCTTCGTTCCCAGCTGGCCCTAAGTGCGATCTATCCTTTATATCACGAGTCCACCTGGTTGGCTACTTGCGAAAACATTGCACAGAGAAAAGCGAATCATGTCAGGAGCACCAACAAATATTCAAAGTTTCGTACTGCCGATGCCATATTAACCTACAAGGCAGGATGTGCATTGAGAAAAACCTGCAGCTAGTTATCAAAGATAAAAACCCCAAAAGGCATAGGAAAATCCGTTCTGCATTCACCACAAGAGGCACGGAATAGGCACCCATCATGCAAATGGGAAACCTGCTCTTTTGCGTCTTCTCCATGGAAACTTCTATGCAACTCCGACCAACGTAAAATGCAGGAAACACATTCCATGTGTGTGAAAACCGGGGTTCTTTGTAGAATGCGAGCTCGTGTGTGGCACGCCCAGGTGAGTTGTTTGGTTCTGTCAGTCATAGCACCCGATCCGCACACAAAAACACTTCAGGGCTTCTCCAAATAGAATAAAGCTGTCTTGGTTAAGTCTTATAAGGTGCATTAAAAGACCTCCCTCAGAAGTCTGCCAATTGACGGAATAATTCGTTCCTCTTCTCAGAACGGAGACCAAGTGTGACATTCATGGTCTCCATGTGACCTCTATGGAACTCCGCTGCCCCGTAAACAGACTTCGGGTAGGTGCACCAGAGCAAAAGGGGAGTTAAATCAGGGTGCCTTATGCATTATTTGGGTTGAACCCTCACAACAAATGCCAAACATTGGGGTTTGGGGAATGTGCCAAACATGGGCATGCTCATGCCGCACCACCCACTGTTGTCATGCATGGCTATGGTGAGATATGCTTCACCTGCGCCCGACCCCACCACCGGTCTTTTCAACTCTATATTGTCGCCGGACAAAGGCGCGTGAAGGAAGAGCGAGAGAGTGCGGTAGATGCAGTTTAAGTCTACTATCTCTTTAAAAATAATTTGCGTAAAAGTCGACGTCACTGCACCACCCATATGTGCAGCATACCATGGACCTTGTTGGATTACGACGGTCCAAATGAAGGCACTCCCAGTCAGTTCGGAGCCAAGCGCAAATATATTGCTTGCCTAAAATCCTGTTCCATAGTTTCGTGGACAAAACTGCCGTGGCACCCGTAGATGAGCTATTAAGCTCTCTCAGCCATTGAAATCGATCCCACCTCCGGTCAGTTTGACTTTTAAAAGGTGGCGGATCAATGTGGGTTGGAGAGGTGAGAGTAGGGTGGATGCAGCGAAAGTCTTCTATCAATTTAAAGTAATACACGCGCAAGCATCGTTCCTGCTTATACCCTGTTGTAGAGCAATAGATGGACGTCGTTGGATAGGAAGGTGCAGTTCTTGGAACGGTATAAAAGACAGACGATTTACGGAGTAGCATATTCATTCAGTAGATAAAGCAGCGTTCGCCTGGTTCTGCGGCAACTGTCCAAAGGTTTCTCAGTTGAATGGCAGTTCACTACCAACTGAGATGTGGCAAATTACATTTTTAAACTGTACACTGAATAACCAATCTATACCACAATTAAAAAAATATATTTCGTTATTAACGTGTAGTCTAAAACATTACAGAAAGTAAACAGTCAGAAGCCTTCTAACAAAACTGTTTGTTTAACCTGCTACATAGGCGAAAAATTCACTGCTTTCCATCAAAACCTATCTTGACAGTTAAAGTAAACACATTCTTTCTCAGAGCCCATTTCCGCCAAAATTCCCCTTGTTACAGGTAATGTCAACGAAAGCTTTCATAAATGTTGCGATTCATGAATTGAAATTTTATTGCTAATTATGATATTGCATAAGGCTTTGGGACCTCATTGTTCAGTATGCTAGATCACTTTACATCGGACGCGGTTGCCACGTGCTGTTACTTACGAAGCTTTAGAAGTTCATAATCATTTTATCTTAGAACCACACCATTGGGTTATGCTACAGAGTGGAGTCTGATTGGTTAGATTCTCACTTAAAAGTACTGGGAATTGCGTAAGCCTTAGCCTACAATGCTCTCTTTTTATTGCTGTCTGGTTGTTTAGCGTTACGGCAAGTTTTGCCTGCATTCCGGGAATTGTAATTTATTGTAAGCAAAATGTTTGATTTTGTCATTTCAATATATTTTGCTGTTTGCACGGTGGTATGGAAACCGAATATTTCTTCCCTTCAGCGGCTAACGAGCCACCACTATGCCCGAGAAGTGAGGGACTAGCTGAATTTGAAGCGGCCATCCAGAATCTCATGAATCAGATCTTAAAATTGGAAGTTCGTGAGCAGTATTCTGAGAGCAGCATCACTTCTCTTACAATGAGTATCGACAAAGTTAAGGCGAAACCACAGTGCTTATTTCGCAAAAATGGAGAGCGCTTTGAGGAGGTTCTTTGCACCTTTAAGACTAAGCGCATTGAAATCTTCCTAAAACAAATGTGAGTATAATTTTAAAGCAGCTGTTAGCTTTATATTGATCTGATTTTTATTTTCTTCCTGTCTAATAGGCAGTTTGTGGATTCCTTATTCTGGAAATTATTGCTAAATAAAATATGCTAAATTGCGTATCTTCATGTTTAATCTTTCCATATTTTAGGGAGGATGACATGTCTGTGGAGGGAAATTTTTATACTGCTGACTGGACTCGAATTGTCATTCTGGAAGCAAAACTTACGGCGAAATTAAATGAGGCGTTCATGGGCAAGACCGATTTGTCTACACATGTTTTAAAGCTTGTTGAACTAAATATTCAAAATATCACCGCAATCCTGAATGCACAACCACGTCCTGTTCCCTCTGCCTATGCAAATCCCTGGAAAACATGGGTGCTCAAGAACACTGAAAGACTTCTCAAACAGGCATTTCTACAGCACAAGCTGGTTCAGTGTAAAGTGTAGCAAGACGATTGTGGAGGTTGGAACTTTTTGTCTTGCCAAACTGTAAAAGTTTTCTGATCCTTTATTTTTAGAAAGCTGACTTTCACTCAAAATATCGTTTACAAAAATCTCCCTCTTTGGAAAATTGGTGTATATTTTACCATTTACAGTTGGTAATTGGGTCAAATCACAAATCTTTCTATTACAAAAAGTTTGAATAGACTTTTGTAAAAGGACTTCTGCATACAATCTTTTGTCATATTCTTCATACCAAGTTTTTGCCAGTCGTATTTTTTTAAAATTTTGGTGTCGGAAAAACCATGTTTGAATTGCTTTCCGACTTACTTTTCCCCAGGCCTTGTGTGCCTCAGGCGTGTTAATAAGCATGCATTTAGCTCCCATTGACCGTGTAGATGGCAGAATCATAGTCGTTGGTTGTGTGCAATTCGAAATGATGCCAGGGTGCTTTCGACCCAAATGATCAAAACAGATTTCGTTAGAGTATTAAAATATTCATGGTAGGAAAAATGAATAGCAATGCCATTGAACAATTTATGCCAACTAAGCAGTCCTATTTTACAGAGCGTTATTTTGGTAGGTTGCCAGAAAGTAGCTCCTTCGAAAGCCAGAATCATTACGTAACCAAAATATCTTGGAACCATGCTGCATAATAATTCAGTTTAAAACCACCCATAAGTAATATTATTACATCAAACATTTAAGAATTTAATGAGATGCGCATTTACCATAGATCTTCAAGTCCACAGAAACCGCAGTGTCATCCATCGCCAATGAAATTTATAAAGCAGACGAAAATTGCCAAGTTCCAGAGCAACGCCTCAGTCATGGACATACGTCCTGCCAACTCATGATTTTTTATTTAATTTTGTACCGACTAGAGAGATAACAACAGGAGTTTAATTCATTGATTAGGTTTGCTCAGTTGACTTTTCAACTGCATAAATTTCTTTTGACCTTAGCCTCTTAGGAAACTACTGAGCATTCTAAAAGATAGAAAGCTGTATTTTGTCAGATGAGCTGTCACCTAGAGGGTTTAAAGCATCGAGACAAATGTTTTTACGTTTAGACCCTTTTTGTTTCCTTAACATTCTAAACAAAGTGGGTAACAACGGCGTGCAGTTTGGAAAATCTATTACGAAAAATAAGTGCTTGAAAGGAAAACGTTTCACGTAGTCTTACGCTTTTATCGTTGTTTTTCAGTCAATTTGGGTGGCACCCATTTTTTTGGTTTTGCAGCATTTATAATACGTGCAAATGTTTGCCAACTGTCAATCTATCAAAATAAATATTTCTGACAATTTTCATTGTTCGACACAGATTGTGATCTTCTAGCGTTTATTAATCTTTGTATTTTCCACCTGCAATGACAGTTTTTATGTTCCTCTTCATAAGTTCCACGTTTAAAGTGTACAAACCATTTTCCACAATTTCTTGCAGAGAAATTATGATCATCATACACATCTTTAAGCATTTGATGACCTATAGCACTAAGTTTAGTATAATTAAAATCAAATTTTATTTCCACCAAGAATGCTCGATCTTCTCTACGATAATAACAGAAATCTAAACATTTCAAATTAATGCATAAGGTAAATACGAAAACGTTGGTGATTAAATTCCTAACGTTTCTATTAAATGTTTTTTAGGTACGGTTTAAGTAAAAATAAAACATTCACGCATGTCTTGAGCAAAACTTCATTATTTGTTTTATGACAACTGGCTAAAGCGTTACCATTACTATTTTATCACTCGACGGATTGCAAACGTTCGTGATAAAAATAATACTTTATTAGGAGCACAGTTTTTGTTTCAATTTGAATGAAATGCGCTGCTGGAAGTCGACGTTTAGTTAAATAATTTTACGGTGAGCCTGCTTGCCCAGAAAGAATATCTGCGAAACGTTTTGTTCGCTTGATAAGATGTACTTTTAACATGTGAAACAACAAGCGGACAGTACGGACAAAAATTGTGAATATGAAGACTTGGAGATCCTACTTGATTTGAAACCATGTCCAATGCTTAAAAATGCGAAAAATATTATGAGTTTATGCATCAGTTGTTGACAAATGCTCACAAACACTTTGAACGATACAAAACGGGAATTTGCGTGTCACATGAACTGACAGAAAAATGCCTCGAAAATGTTATAACAACGTGTGAAATATTTATTTAACGTCATTCATTCTTGCATCGAACTGTGACTGCTGACAAAAATGGATCTATTGAGATAATTTTAAGCAAACAATATCGAGACGGTGCTTTGACAGCCATCAGGATTAATGCCAGAGCAGAAAATTCGTAGAATTTAAGTTATGGTTTGCATCTGGTGGTTAATTATGAGTTGCTGTTATGTTCGAGCGATGTCAAAATCAATCAACAAGTTATGTCAAGCGCTAAATGCCAAAGGGCCAGAATGGGATGATGAAAACGATGATGATCATGAGGAAACGCGGCACGTAATATGCACGTTTTAAGTTTACAGACCATTTTGGAAAGCCGCTTCAACAACGAGTGCTTGAAAGAAAAGCGCAAAAACGGTCCATCAGATTAACGAATTTCTCCTTCGATGCTGTTCAACAGCGCTTCAGTTCCTACGAAGAACGCAAAGAAATTGGTCAATCAATAAACTATTTCAAAATGTCAGCTGTTTCCTACCACAGAACAAAACTGTGACCTAACAAATGCCAAACGTTTCCAGCTAAAAAGAGTTCCAAGTTGAGAAATACAAACTGCATGGTTACTTTTTTAAAAAAGTTGCATTCTTTCCTAAAAAAAGCCTTAAATAAATACATGCGTTATAGCTCTTAAATACCGGAAAGATGCAAAAGGAAACCGAATACATGAAATCCCAAACGAAATCTTTTTAACTAAATACATAAAGGGGCTTTGGTCCTACGCAGCTGGCACTGCATTGTCTTGTCGGAGCCTGCAGTGATTATTCACCGCGAGGGTTTAAGAAGTCCGTTTGGGACCTTGAAGGGCTCTGAATATGTCTGAATGTTGGTGGCTTCTTACCTGCTCACCTCATCCCATTTCGACTTATTCATGCCAGACTGCACTTAAAGAAGGTTAAAAATGCCAGGTGGGTTTGCAGGTCATAAGCCTTTCCGTTCATCTCTCCCAAAGCGCAAGGCGGTTACTTAAGTACGGATTCACAGGAGTGAAATTAATCTCAGGTTAGACTGCTAGAAGAATTTGTGAATGGTTTGCTTTCAGAAGAGACACAAACCAGTTTTATTCCTTAGCTTAAACTCGAGACAGCCTGAAGATTTTACGTGAAGTTCAAACGAAGGACTATACTGAAAGAAGATTTCTTCAGTTAACACGTCAGTATTCAGACGACCTTGAAAAAACAAGCAGACAGGGTTTTAAGAATCAACACTTTTAAGTGATGGAGCCTTAGTAGACAAAATTCAATATAATAGCATCCTACTGCGGTCCCAGAAAGCAGTATCAACAAGACATCAGAAAGGTTTTGCTCCATATATCCACTAGGCCACACTGATCAGAGACCAGTTCTAGATAACAAACGCTTAAAGTTCTGCTCCGTGGAAAAAAAGGTATGCATTTGAACACAAAAAAGAAGCACTGCTTCAAACAGTAGTGTCATCCACACCAGGAATATGTCAAAACGCGCAGTTTGACTTGTTGAGCCTTCTTCAATAAAGATCCCTTTATTTCGGCGAGAATAACACTACCGTTAATTCAATGCCTACGTTATCTTCGGTTTAATCCAGCCTTTTCGATAGTTAATGTAATTAATTTTTTAAAGTCGCATATTGTATCCACGCGATACTTCACGGCCTCCTCATCCTTTCCCAGCTCGTTGCGTCGTTGAATATTTTCCGGTTTTAATTTGTGCTATAAATAATCAGTTTGTAGTCGTTGTCAAACGAATCGACTACATTAAAAATGGAAAATTATGAAGAACGCGAAAGATCAGACGGTTTGGTTACTATATTTACTAAAGCAAACAAAACCTAATGTAACGTTAAACAGCACGTCTGGAATAAACAACAGCACTGAACAATGGTAGCTGATGTTCTATCTGTAAGGACGAATTTAGCCAATCAATTTTCATCCTAAATTTAGCTTAACTGCTTCCTTCGAGGCTGGCTCGGCGAAAAATGGCTGAGAGTACAGAGCAACCAGTGGCCTCTACAGCTGAAAAAACAACCCCACTTCCGTTGCCCACACCAGTACACGCACATCCAATTCCACAGTCAACTAAGATATGTAAGATTACCAAAAACATACTGAATTCCCACCCACTTTACAGAGGTATAACATAGTTTCGAAAATTTCCAAGGAAAGATTCAGAAATTTAGTTGGCTAGCATATGTTTTCTTTCGATAAATTCTCATCAGGTGGTACATTTACAAGGTAAAGGGGTCGGGTAAACATGACAGAGATAAGACAACTTGAATAAAGTTCACCCTGACGCAGAATCGCATCAGATATGTTAGAAGGGGAATGGGTAATAAGAGGTTGCGAGGGCAAGGAAGAGCAGAGGTTAGGGGAAAGGAGAGAGGAAAGCCAAGTGACCGCCGTAATGGACAGATATCTCGCGCCTCAGAATGGGAGTTGCGTACAGGCCTAACTCAGAATTCCAGCAGCAATTGGTGCAGTTAAAAGAGCCTATCAATAAACAAGAGAGGTTAGCCGTTTTCTACTGACTGCAGTGCTGCTGCGGGCTGTGCAAAAATGTTGGATAAATCAATCGAAAGAAACAAATACGAATGCATGAACACCAATTGGCTGCACGAAGGTTTAACACAAAGTCCGAGGTAGCGAAAAATGTAGCATAGATGGGTCACGCCTTCAACTCTTACACCACTGAAATTTTGGGCCAAAGTAAGGATCACACGTCACGGCAGATAAAGTAAACCTGGGTGCCTACTGGCCACTCAGTCAACTACGAAAAACCTTTCCTACGCTGTATATGGCTTTAGGAACATTTTTTGACGGAAGAACGGTATGAGGGAGGATTATCGGGGTTGCCAATTTTCTCGTCGACCAATGAGGCTGGGGCTTAAGGATGGTGTAGTGGGAAGCCGTTCGACGCAAACGCACAGCTGCGGCATAACAAACTACAATGCGATGCAGATGCACCGCATACCGCCAGGCGGTCTAACGGGTAAATAGCAAATAATGGTTTATAATTATCACAGCAAGCATGACTCTGTGGGCTCTGAAGCTGAGTAGATGAAACTTTTACCCGAAACGTCAGACACCTAATAAACCACATCCGGTGAACAACTCTTCTTCCTTTGACAAAGCTCCTAGGAATCAAATTTTACCTACCATTTCGGAGGCTTTCTCGTGTTATTTTGTATAGTTTTTGGCTTGTAGGACCAGTGTGACCTGGTTCTCAGGTACAGGTGATGGAGTTTAAGTACGTTGAAATGGTGTGGGATACCAACCTAGCATTACGGTATCCGCGTCCAATAGGATTAGTAGAAAAGCATATTCGAACTCTTACTGCAAAGAGTTGTTGGGGGTTAGCCTGGCCAAGACGTCTCCTGGAAATTTCACTCACACCATCCTCTTTAAAAGGGGACTTTGAGGAATGGATTTTTAGTCTCGGCCTCAGGTGCGGTGGGTCGTGGTGGCCGCTTGACAATATTATTTGCCTTTAAAAGTATCTGGTAACACGAACACGCGAAGCATATTATGGAGTACACTCCTCTTCACCGTTGTCTGGCGAAAACGTTTCTCGTTTGTTTAGCCGAAAAACGGACTAGATAGCAATTTCGGACGAGGCATACCGGATTGCCGACTTTGCTATATTATCTGAACCAAGTTTTCTTCTGATTGACGCTCATCCGGACGGTCATCCGGATGCTACTGAAGGGTCTTCTGCTAAATAGACGTCTACGAATGTGAGCAGACGTGCCGTTAATCGAGATATTTTGTGCGCCAACAGGTGTAAAAATAAAAGGCAATATATACGTCAAGGCAGTAGTCCAAATAAAAAACATGAACAACCCTGCCTTCTATTAAAAAAACTATCATTACTCGTTTAAAGACCTGAGAAAACACCAATCACAAATGTCGCATACATCTACTATGCCCCTGGGCACAGTGTGGTTACTTGGTTAAAACGAAAGGCGTCTACGTAATCCCAGACGAAGCCTGTGACACCGTTTATTGTGGCCAAACAGGAAAATTCACCTCTTATCGCATTTAAATACGCTAAATCATAGAAAAGAGACCTGACAATGCATAACTCGAAAAATCGTGCAAAAATGTGCTTGCGAAAAACCTCATTTTCGGTGCATACCATCTTAAGAAAGTCTGAGAGTAGTTGGGGGTCAAGCATTCCTACGACACATGTAGCAAGCGACACACAGAATAAGTTACTGGGTAAAATATTCTTGCAGACGTGGAACAGACAAGATCTACTCGAAGAATGATGCAGTACGTAATGACTGCTTACAAACGGAAACCCCAGAAATATATTGATGTTCTGCGTCTGACGAA
The DNA here is from genome assembly GCA_017591395.1 of Schistocephalus solidus. Classification (NCBI taxonomy): domain Eukaryota; kingdom Metazoa; phylum Platyhelminthes; class Cestoda; order Diphyllobothriidea; family Diphyllobothriidae; genus Schistocephalus; species Schistocephalus solidus. The sequence goes on from WEDG01001720.1 coordinate 108,672, forward strand.
ACACCTGTGTGTCTGGTGTCGAATTTTAACAAAATAAACCCTTCTTTGTAAAGAAGTTAAGCTTAGACTTTTAGGATACCTACATTCTAATACATATATATGTTGAATTCAGATACGTACTTAAGAAAAATACTGTTTTTTTGGAAAGTTTTCGACGCCAGTTTACTAGGTCATCGTCGTCAGGCGTATAGTAAAGCATATGTCCTCATAAATAGTTTTCATGTAATTGGCAAATAAAATGCTAAGATTTTTCCTAAGGTAACCGTGCCTTGCAACAGACTCATGAGCGTCCGATCATCCGGTCGGTAGTTCGCTTCATTCGCCCCAATGTTTCCTTAATGATTTTGCATAAGTCGTCAAAATCGAGATACTGCACGATGCCGGACTCATCTGAGTGCATTGCCTCCAGGAATTCTAATACACAAATTCTTAATCCCTGTTCAATTTGCGCTTGACTGCCTCAAATGCACGATCTTGCCTTCTTTCCACTTACTTATAGCACGTGGAGAGAGATTCCTCAGTTTGGCCACATTCTATGGTATCATAGCTGCTAAATGGGAGTTTTTAGACACCTTTTGATCAAAGTAGGTTGCTCTGTGGCATGGGTGTAAAAGCTGTGTTCATGCACTAGTTATGATTAGTGTGATAAATGGTTTTTCAGACTGCCGTTGGCAAGATAACGCATGGGAGAGTTGGCTCGATGATCATTTTTGGTGAGATGGGGTGCCGTAGCTTTGGAAACATCCAAAACCAACTACACATCTAGTACTATGCAGGCCCTTTTCAGCATCTGTCTTTTTTTTATTCTTTTGATAGTTTGCCTGGTCCTATTTGAGGTTGTATTCTATCACCCAGTCTATAACCCAGTCAGATGAATTTGTCTAGCCCATTATTACGGTTGCATGCAAGTAAACAATAAAGGCACCTTACGCATTTACACTCATTCAGAACCAAAATCCTGTCAAATGTGAATACGCTGACATTGAGTTATAAGTAGTAAAGTTTATTATGCCCCGAAACACTAAAAACGCCAACATAAATGTTTCTGTAATTATATCACCTCTCCCCTTTTTACATAGAAAGGTGTTGCGGGTGATATTTCTGCCAAGATTGTGCTTGAACTGATTTTCAGCCATTGTCAACTAGTACCAAGCAAAGTTATCAACTCGTGCAATTGGTAGTCATATTCACCTGCTCGTGTAAAGTTAAATGCAGCATTTGCACAACTCTCCATATATCAGCATAGAAACCTATATATCAAAGTACAATGCCACGTATTATGCTGGAAATTTGGCTGAAGTAAGAAAATCTCAGTAGCTCTTCCAAAGAAAGTTGTTCAGTCAGTAATAGGAGGCAATAGGTGGTCCGATGGAGTCATTTGTCTCATTTACTCCTCCTATTTATTTGATATTTGATTGCCTGCTGTCGAAAAAAGTCTTTTCTCCTACTCGCAGCAAAGGTCTCCTGTGAGGTACATCTTTTCAATTCAGTTACAGCTCATAATAAGTCTGGTTGATAGACTCGATTTAAGAATTTGGCAATCCCTTACCCAAACATCAGACCTCAGACCGAATTTTATTCCAGGACTCAACGACCCCCAAAAGCAGCATATCATCACTGCCGAATCATGCGTTTAAAATTATGGAGAACGCTACCAGCAGAATCGAATCCCCGATCCTTTCATTCCGTATTAACGCGTATACACACGGCATTTCCTTCTAGGATCATTTAAGTGTGGAATCGTGACCCTACCACTTCTCAACCAACAACTAGACCTGCCTTATCCGACTCTGCCCTTTTGACGGTTGGCGTTCTCTCCTAGGATACTCGGTTACGGACGGGCCTTTCACCCCCGAACATATTTTAGCGTATGCAATGTCGGCGCCGAAACTTTGGTAACTAGAACGCTGAAACAAATTCAAAAACATGTATTGCCAACACCAAAAACTTTCAGAAAATATAACTGGTGGCAGTTTGGCGTCAGGAAGATGCCATATAATAGCGGGCAGATGCCAAACATAAGGACACATTCGAAGTTTTTGTAAAGACAAATTTGGACGCCTATCACACAAATATACCTACTGTTGCCGTTAAAAGGAATTTTAAAAAACCCTGCACAAGGGTCTGTGAAAACGTTTTTTGAGTGAAAGTAAGCGCCAAAAAAATAGAAAATCTTGAAATTTTTCAGTTTGACAAGATGAAATGTAACACATGTGTGACTGTCAAGCTACCCCTGACACTGAACCAATCCGCGCTTAATAAGTGCCTCTCTGAAAAGTCTTTTGGTGTTCGCAAGAGCCCATTTCTTCCAGGAATTTAAATAAGCGGTGGGAATCAAGATTTTACAGCCATCTATGACTGAGCTGATATTTTCAAAGCTGAGTTCAACCAACTCTAACGTAGATTGCGTAGATGAACTATTGTTTGCGAACGTCTCAGTCATCTTTGCGTTGAGCACTGCACCCGGAATGGCAATATCAATCCAGTCCCTCGTAGAAAATGATACGTCCAATGAAGGTCTGGTCTCTATCCTGGACTAAAAATCAGGTGAGTATTTCATTTCCAAAAATTGAAACAATTTAGATTTATGATTCGTAGAAAAGATGAATCTTTTCTCTATAGTTTACTCACATCAGTTCTAAGAGGATATCAATACCTGCAGTCGGAATTCTGCATGAAACTTCATTGCCGAAATTCTCCATCGTGTCGGTAATGGCATTCTGGTTTCGCCTGCGTATCGTTAATGCTCATTGCAAATGAAGTTATGTAGTTCTGATAGTAAATCTCATTAATTTTTAATTCTGAGATCGGCTTCATGAAGTTCTCCAGAGCCTCTTCATATGTTAGTAGTCCGTTACTTCTTGGACACTGTTCGTGTTCTAAATTGTGTTAAAAATATAGTCAGTTGGTAGTACATGTTCTATCCAACAGTTACATTGAAACATATCAAAATATATGCAAACAAACCCGATTTGCTAAAACAAGCAAAACATGATGTGAAGCTAAACAACAGGACAGGAATTAACGACAACATTTCAGATGGAGTGATTACATACACATCGTCAACCCATGTATTGCCTACATGCACCAATTTGGCCAACCAGAGCCTATCCTGTAATTTGGTTAACTTGTGTGCTGCAGGATTGGCCTCTCTGAAAGAGGTTCATAAAACGAACCAACCAAAAGTATCTTCAACTAATTATCTCATGGCTGTCTGCGTAGTCTTACACCGGAGCCTTAATTCTGGTGCTGCGCTGCCTATAATGGTGAGGCGTTCGTGCCCACTCTAAATTTAATGCCAATATTTCCAAGGCGAAATTCAGAGGACCAGTTGCAACGAATACGTTCAATTTCCACTTTTTATCTTCAGGTCATTTGGCCTACATGAGAACACGCAGTGTAAATTTCGGCTTAAAACAAAAGCGGGTATGGGTGAGTACTAAGAGGCTATAAGAGAGTGAGGTGGGGGTGAAAGGGATAGTCCGCGTGACCACCGTAAGCACGAATCATGGATAAGGTTTTTTATGTACACGAGACCACTTTTCGTGATCCTTTGTCAGCCACTTCGTATGCTTCTAGCAGACGAAATCCCTGTAAATTAGGGTAGTCCAGTTTGACGTTATACCTCTCAAGACGAGCTTCACTTGTGTCTGCAGGATGTGCGTAAACGGTGCTTCGGGTGTTCCACAGCTCACCGTTTCTAATTCATTACGGGAGGTGCTCTTATATTCTTTTGGAAACGCGTTGAACGTTAACGCCTGCTCCGCAATTGCACGAGTGTGGGCACATTGAGTTGTCCTGAGAAAGCAACTTAACTTTACCTTTTGCCCATAAAATAGGGGTGGATCAGAACGATATTTTAACTGCAGGTGAACAGTATCGACAAAAGACATGGTAGACTGGAATGGCCATTTCTGGCTGACTAAACGTCATCAGCCAGTCATAACCAAAGCCAAGGCTTGAACAAGCATCCTATTCATCAAACGTCCAACGCTATAACCATTGAGCCACGGGCTCGTTCCGTACTGCCCTGGGGTCCATTCTCGAACCCTGTCAACAACCGCACAGTGACTAATATTATTAGAGACAGATTAACTCTGCGGACAAAGGCAAGGGATAAATGAAGGGCCATTTCTGTCTCACTAACCGTCCTCAGCCATCCATGACAAAACCCAATGTTTAGATTGTTGCAAGGTGGATCAACACGTTATGGGTGCGGGCTTCGGGTGGGGCACCACCGAGGGTTTAAAATGACGGGCATCTAAAGTCGCCAACGAATTTCAATGCATATCGATAGCCACGTAATGCTTTTACATGAAACAAACATGTTCAAAATTGATTAATCTGACAGGCTGTTGCCATGGATTCTCGGTAAACCATATGTTCAATGAAAATGTTTGCCACCCGGTTTGAGGTATTCTAGGTTACGGAAACTTATGAAACACCCTACATGGAGCCTTCTAAGATAGTCTGTCAGTTTTGTATGTTCTTATTTCATGCAATTATTTTCGTTTTTCACATTTTTATGGAGTTGCCGTAATCCTCTTTGATTGCCAGCCCAAAAAATCGCCCCAGTCGTATTCCCAAATTAGAACGTAGTAGCAAAGGTGAGCAACCAAAGTTTACTGCTGCATTCTATCAGCGTATTTCAAGCGAAAAGAGAAGCATATAAGATTGACCCATGTAGGACTGATATCTGATAAATCAGGTAGTTTGTTTGAGTGGTTAGCTCATCAGCTGGAATTCTGACTGGTTGAGTAGAAACCCAGTTATATCGGGAGCTGGCGCAAAATCAGCACTCAAACCGTTCGGGCAGCGCGCGACCGAATGCACAGGGCGATGCGCGAGCGAGTCAGTTAGGACGGCCTCTCCTATCACTTCCCCCTTTGACTACAATGAAAGGATTTGAGACGCGAGTTTACTTGCAATCGAACCATTGGCGTTTATGTTCGGTCCAATCGTCTAAGTGGTTTGCTAGGCACTGAAACTGGGGGCTCATCGCTTGAATTTTACTATCCATTGACAGATGAGGGTCTGGATTTGACGTGTCAGTGCATTTTGTGATTGGCGTGGCATCCCCAAATGTCTGATCCAACACGAATCTCATTGAAGACGTTACTACACTTTCGGTGGGCATATAGAAGTCTCAACATTAACGAATTAATCGTGTAGTCCATTGCCAGCACGTTGTCACCCGGCTAGAATGACCCTGGCTTTTCGCCACGATGTATTTTGTAAAGTCGTTCCATTGACGTCGGGTAGAATCTTTCTTGCCCGATATTCCCTTCGTCTCCAATTGATGACCTCAGATGAATGACGTCAAATTGCATGCGAAAATGTCTCTGCATCAAAGCTTCTGCAGGACCGGCTCCCTTTGGAGGGTTCGTGTTCAAGGCTGTCCGATAGTTCAGCAGGACTATAGTGAGAACAACATTTTGGCATTCCCATCATCTTTTGATTCTCAGGCAGTCTGCTTGAAAGTTAAAACGAATTGCTCTCCCAATTAGTTGGCTTGCGGGTTGTGTGTTAGCGAATACAAGTGAGTGCTTTTAGAAACAGGTAAAGACAACTGATGTGAACTGCCCTCTCTTACTACTCGCCAGTGTTTCGCGACAAGCAAACGTGCTGAATAGTCACCGAAGAGTTTAGCTTGTGGCTCAGACTCTCGTGTATCCCATAAGGAAGAATTCTGACCATTTGATTTATGCGTTGAGGGTGGTATGGACGTTTTGGCTACTGATTGGTCCAACGCAAACACTGTGGACCATAAGGCTTCTGGGAGAGGCCATGGCTTTAGTGTGGTTTTCTTTAACGCCTTAAATGCGCTTAGTGCGTGAGTGGACAAAGTGTTTAACTAACTGGGACCTGTGAAACCAGGATGCATAACTGCGAGCGAGAAACTTCCTGTGGTTGGTGCTCGGATGTCCCATGCGAAACAGCCTCTAGGACCCTGCTTGCAGTTTCTGTCGAACAACGCCAAGTTCATCGAACAGGATGCAGTCGTTAGCGGTGTGTGATGCAAATTAATGATTTGTCTCAGTAGTGAATCCTGGTGGGCTTGTTTAGGACTTCCTCAAACGTAGAAGGGAGTGCACGAATGGAAAACATAAACAGGCTGTGAACCTCTGCCTCAATGTACGCAAACATGACTGAATTCTCATGGGCTTCAGTTTACGCTTCGATTAGGCGCTTTCGTATGTCTGCCCAACCGATGTATTTTGTAGGCTGGTATCAGATCTCGAAGTCACAGGCCTGCAGCATGGTCGAGCAGCTTTGACTACGCATTATTGGGTACTCAGGAATGCCTATATTGAGCCAAAAATTGAAAGAAAAAGATTTTATCAGTTAGAAGGGTGAAATGACGGTCATTGCAAATAAAATAACAAATGCTGCTCTCTCGATTGGTCCTTTGTTGCATTCCACAATCGTTAGTTACCTTGGTAAGTGAAGATGACCATTTCCGTGTTTTCGAGCCAGACGTGTAAAATTACGAAACTCATCCCATAGCTGGAGGCATCCGCTTCAACGAAAGTCTTCAGGTCGGGATTGAAGTGTGTGGGAAACAAGTAAAGTTTTGAGTTCTTTAAATAACTGTAGGTATTTTAGAGAGCAAGTCCATCGAATATCTTTCTTGATAAGTTCATTTATCAGTTGGATGAAGCAGTGTATGTCAGGAAGGAACAAGCTGAAATGATTATGAGGGAAGAAAGGGCGAAAGGAATTTTTATCTTTTGATGGAGACATCTGTTTAATGGCAACAATATTATCGCAATCATGGCGAAAACAGTTTTCAATGTTTATAATCCCATGGATGATTACAGAAGGTGCGAAACATTTCACTTGTCTGGACCTGGACGAAAGCCATATTCCTGAATTCGGCTAAGTACGGTGTCCAGGAGTTGCATATGGATTCCTCTGGATTAAAACCACCGGAGGCCGTTCAATCATGCGCCAAGTATGCTGGAAGGCAAGGTCGAGGCCAGATGCTATGTCTAGCTGGAGGCGTACCGGTTCGCCGTTTGTGCCTCAAACTCAGTCTTCAACCTAGTCAGAATGGAGTGCGAAGTTGGATCGCAATGACCTAAGGTGGATTAAGGAGGCCTCGTCTTCTTTTCACATACTTTTGCTTTAGAGGGTTTACCTGCTTGGCAGTTATTATCCTCGTGCCTTTATTTGGGGCACAGAAGCAAAGGAAATGCCAGCAACTACATTGTCAACATGCTGTGGGTGGTTGACTTAAGGTCGACAATTTGGGCCTGGGTTTCGCTATCAACTTTGTGTTGGTGACACTATGAAGGTTGTTGGTCGCAAGGGAGAGAATGGATTTTCCACAATCGCAGGATCAGCAGGTACATATACCGCTGACACTAAGCAATCAAGGTGCATATCTGAAATATTCGTGTGTTTAATACATTGATTTAGCATCGATTATTAAAGTATAACAAAATATCATTTTGTAAGATAATCCATAGATTAAAATTGAAGGCGAAAATCTGTCAGCCAAAGGCAAATTTTTCACGGAATTGGTATACTAACCTTTTTTTGAAAAACAATAAGATTGGTGTACAATGACTTTCGGAAGCTATCAAGCTGTGTCAAGCATTGAAATGAAAATGGTGTGGAATGGAGGAAAAAACGTAAAGGTGATATTGTAACATTAAAACTCGAAGTACCATGTCGTAGACGGATTTAGGAAACTTTGTTGAAACTTAACTCGGAAATCCTAACCCACCCAGCTTATTCGCCACACACTGATGCCTGAGATGATCGATTGGTTTGGTAAGTGCCACACCGTCCCGCCCAGCAGTGTTTAAGTTCCTATGAAGAAGTCCAAGGAAATGCTCAATCAGTGTCTTGTTAAATTGTCAGCAGTTTTGGATCACGCAATATGTGTTGTCATTCCAGAGATTCGAAAGCGTTAATTGTCACAAAATTGCAATGCTTTGAATAAAATATAATTCTGAATAAACATTGTTTTGTTCCCTTACCATGGTGGAAAATAAAACAGGTTATAATGTTTTAATTATTTGAAAGCAATTAGCCTTTAAATCATTCAAAATGAAACAGAATACCATTAACTGCGAATGTAAATTTATGTAACTAGATAGGCGAAACTGGTCTAGGAGCCATTCCCGTAGAACAAATTCCAACAATAATTTAATCTGGAGAGTTTAAACTTGTCAAAACCTGCTCTGAGCATTCGCCCGGAATGCCTACAGAGATTGTTCCAATCCATTTTTGGCTCAGACATATTGGTAAATTTTGTTAGAATTTTTATGGGCACCTCTTTGCTTCAGTCATCCAAGTTTGGTTTCTCCATGAAAAGCACTGTTGACACTGTCTGGCAGAATGAACTTGGCAGAGTTTAAGAAAGGTCAGATGGAGTAGTAGTCAGTCAGTCTTGCCGTAAAAACCCTCGCCAAATGCACATTGGTTGCTTCAATTCAGCACATTCCAGCTCCTCTCGCAAAGGACCTGTGTTCAGATCGTAAAAGAAGTTTGGGGAGAAATTATTTTAAAAGACTCACTACGTCAGGTTTATTGCTTAGCTAGAAATCAAGACAGTCCGACGATTGAAGTTGAGTTCATGCGAAATAAAATACGGTCTCCATACTCACCCAACCCAATCTGCAAGTATATGCTTAGCAAAGCAGTTTTACATGCAGAATTCCATCTCGCCCGTTTTGCATTTTAGAAAAAAAAGCATAATCGGCGAATACTACAATATACGCACGGTAGATTTTATTCAGATTGAAATCCAGGCGCAGTGCTCACTACAAAGCTGATAGAGACGGCCACGGACAATAGCACATCCCCTCAGCATATCTTACAGCTTGCTTACCTCAGCATTCATAATATCTTCTCCATCATAAATGCACGTAGACGTTCTATGTCCGTAGCTTATGCAAGCACTTGGAAGTCATGGGCTCTTGTTAACACCAAAAGACTTCTTAGAAAGGCATTTATTAAGCGCGGAGGAGTGCAGTGTCAATGGTAGTGTAAAGTTTTTCAGGTATGACCTATCGGTATTTTGTTTAGTGGTGAAAGTACAAATAATTCTGTGTCTCCAAACAATGTCCCTTCATTGAAACTTTTAATTAACCACTGGTTGAGGACATCAACTCGCTTCTTTTCATCAGATTCTTCATGCCATGCTTTTAACGCCATATCTTCATGAAAGGATTCATGCTGGAAATATACGATTTCGAATTGATCCCAGCTTTCTGTTTATCGGCAGCTGTGCGCCAAACATGTGAGGAAATGCTAATTGCTATGCGTAGGCCACAATCAGATAAGGCAGTTTTAGATGTTGTTGCTTTCAGCGCCAAAGAAGCTTCCAAAGGGTTGATGCCCTCCATTTATACGGCCTAGCAGAAGTGGACAGGTTGAGGTGTTGGCTGTTTGTCTCTGTATAAATGAATGACGTAGCACCATAGGACTGGCGAAGTTTTACAATCCATAAAGAAATTAAATATATATACAGGAAAACCTACGCAATGGGATTACGTGATTTTAACAGTGAATGCCATAAAACTGTGATTAAGTTTAGTTTTGACAAGATTTTAGTGGCGGTTGTTGTTATATTTTAATTTAATGATTCTTAAAATAACGACTTATTACCAGGCCGCGAAACCACTGCAAACTAAATAAATACTCCCTCGTCTCGGGGAAAAAGCATTTACAATGAAAAGTCAAACGCCTTCCAATTTGCACAGACTGGACATGTATCAGTCAAGACATCAAGCAGAATATAAGTGGAATATGGACTCACCCGAGTAGCTGCTGCTTCTGGTTACTGGGTGTATTTACAAATATGTAAGAACATAACAAATGGTACTTTGGTGCAGCTGTATGCGTGATTGTCTATCCACCTTTCTTGAAAATCATCGAACATGAAAGGGATACAAGCCCGCTTTGAAGACGCTTCAACCAACATGTGGATACTAATTTGCTTAGGATTATGGTTGAAACTCCTTTATCGGCAGGTAGAATGATCATGTTGATTTCCTGCCTAAGTGTCTTTAGTGCTTTTTATTCATCGCAAGATAATATTGAGTGCTTACTTCAGTTTTTAAAAGCATGCAAAGTACTGCTGCGAATTGCAAACTGCTCTTCTTCTGTACGATTTGTTGACAATATGATTGATTCGAGACTGGGCAGGCTGTAAACGTAATTGGAATCCGACGGATTGTACTTCATTCCTTTGCACAGCTCGTTTTCCTCTGTTCTTGTTATTAATTTCAAGGAAGGTTAAAATATTAATGTATATTAAGCCTCTTGGCTCTTCGCCAACCGAGTTAACCAGCGATTAGTATTTATGTCTAAGGATATTAAATTCTGCATTTGCGAAACTAGATTGCATGCTGTATCGTCAAACCTTCATGTTAAATCTCCAACCTTGATTTATTTAATTATTAAGAAGAACATCGTTTTTCAAAAACCATGCATGGACCTGATCTAACCCATAATTCATAAACTAGAAACGTGCCTACATTAAATAGAGTGACTTACCTCCATATCATCAGCATTCTTAACTCATGGGCAGTCATTGGGTGATTTGAGGTCACAATTGTGATGTGAGACGATTTAAGGAGATAGGAAACTCCCTTAAAGGCCCCACAGGAGGGAAATGCGAAATAATATCTTACTCACGATCTTAACAACCAGAGGGCCAACATTTATTTGCGATACCATTCATTCCCATTTTTTAAAACTAAGGAATTGTGTGGCTGCTGGCGAAGCCGTGGCCTGACCACAGCCGCTAAGATCTTCAGATCTGGTCCTGAATGCAAAGGGATGTTGGCGGATGTCAGTTGAGAGGATATTGTATATCCTTCAGAATGATCGGAGAAAAGGTTGAAATGAGTTAGCAGACATACACCATCGCCGTGAGAAATACGGGCCAATATATTTGCATTTAAATTACTTCCACAGAATTCGCTGCTTGAAGGAGCTGCTTTCATTGTGGACACCTGGTTTTACTCGCGATTGTACATGAATACTAACACGATTTCTGGCAAAACGTCTTGATAAAATATATTCTTTGTTGCACTGCAGAACGGGAACAGTGTATATGAAGAAATAGACTGGTTCAATTTGTAGAGTCCGTACAGCATCTCGTGGATCAAATTTCTGAATTGAATACGCGTGAGTTTCACCTTCAGGAACACTTAACATTCTTTAAAATGAGCATTACCAAGGCATAGGCGAAGCCGCATTGCTATTCTCCACGAAATGAGGGGCTTTTTCAATGAAACGGATTGTCACATTCAGATATTGAGCGTTAATATCTCCTTAAAACAGACGTGATTAAATTATGTAGCGATTGTTCATTTAATATTTTAATCTTTCCCTTTTCTGCGGAGCAGTGCTCCGATTTTTCAATCTGCAATTATATGCTGAGCAAAGCAGTTTTACATGCAGAATTCCAACTCGCCCATTTTGCATTTTAGTAAAAAAAGCATCATCGGCGAGTACTACAATATACGCAGCGTAGATTTTATTCAATTTGATATTCCATGCGCAGTGCTCACTACAAAGCTGATGGAGTTGGCCGCGGACAATGGCACATCCCCTCAGCATATCTCACAACTGGCTGACCTTAGCGTTCAGAATATATTTTCCATCATAGGTGCACGTAGCCATTATATTTCCATAGCATATGCAAGTATCTGGAAGTCATGGGCTCTTGTTGACACCAAAAGACTTCTTAGAAAGGCATTTATTGAGCGCGGAGGAGTGCAGTTTCAATGGTACTGGAAAGGTTTTGCAGTGATGCCCTGTCGGTATTCGGTATTACAAATAAAACTGCGCCTCCAAAGATTTTTCTTAATTTAAATTTTTTTTATTATCCACTTGGTGTGAAAATCAGCCCACTTCTTTTCAGCAGCTCCTTTTACGCCATGCTTTTTAATGTCCATATTTTCATGAAAGGCGTCACGTTGAAAATATACGGTTTTGAATTGAGCTCATCTTTCTGTTTATCGGCCGTTGTGCGCGAAACTTGCGAGGAAATGCTAAATGCTATGCGTAGGCCACAGTCAAATAAGGCATTTTAAGATGTTGTTGCTTTCAGTAGAAGTAGACAGGCTGAGCTGTTGGTTGTTTGTGTCTGTATAAATGAATGACGCAGCACTATAGAACTGGCCACGTTTTACTATCCGTCCAAAAATTAAATATATATAAAGAAAAACCTAGCCAATGGGGTTACGTGATTTTAACAGCGAATGCTATAAAACTGTGATAAAGTTTGGTTTTGACAAGATTTCAGTGGTGGTTGATGTTATATTTTAATTTAATAATTCCTGATATAACGCATTATTACCAGGTTGCGAAACCTCTGCAAACTTATGTAATATCCCTCGTCTCGGGAAAAAGCATTTGCAATGAAAAGTGCAGTGCAGTATACATGTCCCCAAAATGTTTGAGGTAGAATTTGTAAGATCCCGCCCAATGCTGTGGAGCTGAAGAGCTTACAAGTTTCCGGAATGATAAAGTTGTCGGCAACGGAATTGGCCTTTTATACCGCTCACAGTACCTCTGGCCTTAAAAGGCCGTTCAAGAATTTTGACACTGATTCGAGAAGAATTATTTTTATGGTCCTTGAGCGAAGCTAACGTTGGTTTCTCTTGTTCAAGTTTTCGGTTTGTCGGAATTTCAACCATATATTATAAGCTAACGGCATTGTGATGCAAGAGAATTACTTGGACGCTCGAATCGAACATTCGAATCCAGGAAAACGTGGATTTGCAAATAGATCCACTAGCCAACGATTATAGCTCCTTAGCTATTCCAGACTAACGAAATATATTTTGCAAAGACTGGCAAGCGCATTTTGAGGGTTATGCTTTCATCGATTTGCAGTGTCAACTCTAAATATTTTAACCAATCTGATGATCTCGTCTTAGTGCGGCGTTAAAAGACAGTCCCTCACATGCACAACCTCACGGAGATAAAGCCTTCGTGCACGCTAATGCTGAATCTGTTGTAGTGTGTGAGAGACCGTTTTTCGGCTCGAGTTCCTGATAATCATCTTGCTTGCAAAACCTTTAACCAATGTAACGCATCGATGCAGTCTGCGTTGAAATAAGAAAGGCATTTGATTCATACTAGTTTCATTCCCCAGAGAAAATGATAAAGTAATGCATTTTCATCACAAATGAACTGCTGTCGCTGCAAAATCAATGCGTTTTTGCTTACCCAAACAAACACATACTGAGAGCAGCTAAGAGATGGTACCACTCTCTCAAAATATACCTTCGCATACCTACTTCATTGATTTTCGCTGGCCAAACCGTCATCTGTCAACCCGTTTGCAATTTTCAGTCAAAAGATTTCCCTGATTAAACTACCTACGTTAAGCTGGCTGTCGTCGTGCCTGTTCAACACAAAAATGCGTTTTAATTTCAAAACGTACTTGTCTTTAGGATGAAAATTGGCAGCCATGATTCGCCTTGCATTTTTTGCCATTGTGTGTGGTTTTAACGGCGTAAATTGTGGGTGTTTTGCTCATTATGATATAATCCATTGACTTTTCAAGGCAATAATGATAAAAGTCTGCCGAAGTTACATATTTAAAATAATTGCTGCATTTAAAGCCAAATGCATGCAACACAAAAATGTATTTAAGTGCTTTTATATCTGTTCTACGCTTTTACTCATGGCGGATGATCCAGCTCTGCAAATTTTAATGGGAGGTCACTGGGAGATTATATATGCCCCACATTATGCTTTTTGACTGTACAAACAGGCGTAAAATTGACTGTCACTTTTAAACTGATCAATATTGCGTTAGTGCGCTGTACACTAGGCTTTATAAAGACCACATTTCTTCGAGTATATTGAGTTGTTTGAAACAACTCAGTCCAGTTAATGCCGGGTGAGGCATGATAAAATTGCGACAGGCAGTTCGACCGTCGATTTCGACGATGTCCACCGTATGCTCCATGGAAGGGTGGAGCAGGGACGGCGACTTGCGCGTGAATTAGTTTTAAGTGATAGTAGCCTTGCGCTGCAGCTACCGCACTCTCTCCTCCTCCCTTACCTGAGCCCGGTGTCAAGACAGAGTCAAGAGACCTGAGATGGGAGAGGGCGCAGGTGGCTGGCGCGGCCGGAGCCGCCCTGGGCGTGCCACCACACCTGGCTCGGATCCCACGGACGGTGCCCGGGGTGTGGCCGCTGGGAAGAACCCAACTTCGAGGAGCCACAAGTGATAGTTGGGTACCAGTTAGAGGCGGCCACAGGAGCATTCACCTACTGTACGAGACCAATGGAGCGACCAAATGCAAGCTGTGTGGTGCTGCCCCTAACTAGTACCCCTACACCCCTTTTGAAAGACATCTATTGACATGCAGAAACCCTGCCTACAATTTCATTTCGGATGACGATGTCATGCAAAATTTATCCATTTGGTGTCAATATTTATGTGACATATATAAAATTGGCTTACAATTTAGGCTTCCAACTGCTAATAACGTGAGGCACATTCATGCCATCCCACAATCCTGCAGGTTTTCGATTTTAGCAAACGTAGACCTACGTAGGGCCGATGGGCTGATCTAACACAGTAAACATCGGAGACGCTGGTTTATGTCGGCCATCATAACTTAGTAGCTCCAAAGGTTAAGCAATAAGCAGACGATAAACACCTCTGACCTTGGGCTGGATCCCAACAAATAAATAAAATCGTTAGCAGTAGGCAACTTAGTGTTGCAAGGGTGAAAGTCCACGTATTGCAATGAAGCAAGATAGACATCTGCATATCGCCAGCGCAGCCAATGTCGGTCAGTTTTTGTAGTCTAACCTTCTGCCACCCTGCTAATATTACAATGATTGACGTAGGTTATTAGACTGACCGAGAGGATACACCCCGAATATAACCATATCAAATATCAAAAGCTTAGAAAGGGCTTATACTGACAAGAATTTACAAAGTACTAGATTGTTAGTTGGCTTTTGATAGTTCTGAAAGCTAAGGCCACTCAAACACAAACAGCGATCGCTAATGATCGATCAGCTGACTTAGCACATATGGGATCTTGTCGACAGACAGCTGCAAATGACATCCGCTAGAAGTAGGAGATCACCTGGGAAGAAATGTATGCACACAACTTGCACACCCTAAGCAGGGGTATGAATACCGCGATTGCAGCGGTCGTTTGCAAAATCAAAAGCAGCAGTTATGATGCCGATATTTATGGGCAAACTGTATAAATATATCTCCACCTGTACACATGAATATCAGCTAGCACTGAACCGACGGGACAATCTATCTCAGGTGGACATGCACAAACTGCACACACATTTTGTAAAAGATAGCTCGCATGTTTGGCGGCTATCTATTAATGAAAGACCTGAAATTTCTGGCGGTAATGTAAGCAGGGGATTTAGACGTTGATGAGCATCTCGATCGTGATGACACTGAAAACTTGGAACAACCTCAGGAATTTCCCACAGAATGCCGAGGTATCAATGATACTAGGGAAAGTTCATCTTTCCGTGCCACAGTCTGCTGGGGTTCGTACAATCTCGTGTGGATCTCTTTGCAGGTATCAATAATGGTTGCCTTGAAAAAAGATTGAAGTCTTTCTTGTAAATACAAAATACTTCTTATTTGCAGAATGGAGTTATCGAAAATCGGTTTCAGGAGAAAATATACTCCAAACTGATGTCCCATAAAAACCGCAAGATCCTGAAACAAAGTAGACGAGCAGGCACCGGGGACGACCCAGGCCCAAAAACATCATCATATTTTATTCAACCGACAAGGGATGGTCAGCAGTTGTAACAACAAGGAGGACAATGTCGGAAAATTCAAGGCCTGTTTATGCGACAGAACCGCCTACATTCGCGCATATAACTTGACGAAGACTTAAGTATGTAAAATGAATAAAGTCAACGCAGGTGTCCGGAAATCAGGGACTATAACACATATGGGTTGACAAAAGATGAAATCGAAGAATGTGACGATCACGAATTTCTATGGCCTTTATAAGATCAAGAAAATGGGAACCCACTTACAACCAATCGTTACTCTAGCGGTCAACCAGGCGGTTGTTTCAGCAGCTCAATTTTTATTACTGTCTGGTCTGATACACTTATCCTTTTAGCTGCATGCTATGCGACTTATAGAGGACAAGACATTGGTGCCTCTTTACGTGATATCAGTTTTTACAGCCCCCCTGCAGCACTTTTAACAGTCTTAATTATAACAGCGATGCCAGAAGCGTAATAAAATGCAGCAAAAATAAACAAATAACCTATTGCACTGATACGCTGGTTGAAGTCCTTCATCACCTCCAGTGGAGGTGTAAACGAAAAGGTCAAAATACGACGATTGTGTCATCAGTGTCCTGTCTGATTGCGGATACGTACGAAGGAATATCTATTCAGCATGTCAACGAAGGCCTTACTGCGGTCAACTTTTATCAGCATGACGCCAAAGGCCTTACATTGTTTAAATGTTATCTGGAAATTAAGCCTTAAAATAGTCCTGTTCAGGAGGTTTGCGATGAAGAGGCCATACTTGCGAACCGACTGTATAGGATGAGCATTCGTTCGTTCACCCTTTTGGAAGTATCAACATCGATATATACAATCCGGTTCCGCTGAAGAGGGGAAGCTGTTATACCATCCCGAACCCGTTCACATTTTGTAAGGGTCGTAAGTGAGGTCAAAAATCCTTCAGATGAGATTCTGCAGAGGACACTATGACATTCGATATGCACGTCAGCCCTTTTACAGTTTCATTCTAGACTTTATGGTTGGCCATCCAGTGAGGTCGGAAGATTAAATTCTATCCAGTGAAGAGGCAAATCGATGAAGAACCAGTCGTAAATCCTCGATCTTTTGGGCAAAACTTAAATGACAACAGTGAGAACTAAATTTTCAGTATTGGGTTGCTTTCCATGCGGTGCATGTTTCCGTGTTGTTTTGTTGCTGATTTCAAACTCCAGGCATGATATGTGCTGCATTTAGGCGAAAATTTCACTTAGGACCTGAAGTTTAATTCACACTTGGTAATAAATTATCACAAGCTTTCTTGAAATATTGTTCTGGTTTATTTACGATGCTTAGTAAAATTTACAATCACAAGAAAATTCTACTTTTAAATTTCATTTAAAATGCTCAACTTTAGGATTGTAAGATTATCGAGATACGGCTTTCACCAAAAAAACTGTTCGTGGAGTTGAGATTGTAAAGAAAAGCCCTCAAAGTATCAATTTTAGTCAAATATCTTTTGTTTCCTATTTTTTGCCAATTTTCGAAGCTTTGAATGCTTATTTGTAAGAATGTAAGATCACTGTACATCGGGCGGGCTGCCAGGGGAATTTTAAAATTGCCCCAAACCTCAGTAAATTGGGATTTCTTCAGTTGACTGTGCGAGTGGTCCCACACATATGAGAATCGAATGTCATTTTGAAGATGTCATTGGTTATTCATTTTCCTGACCATTCGTTAAACAAGTCATGCTAAATCATGCAATTGCCCCAATTTACTTTATTGAGAAGCTGGGATTTTAAGTTGGTTATCACGCTTCAAAATCTGAAAGCCTCTCCTTTATTCATGTTTCATTGTTATGCATCACAACCTTTTTTGCCTTCTCAAGCACATTGATTGATTATCTGTATTAAATATTTAAACTTCGCGTATGGACGTCTTCCTTTAGCCTCTATATGTTACCCCTGCAGCAACGTTTTTTGTACCCATTCCCTATTAGAAGCTCTATCCTGATAATTTCTATCTGCAAATATATGTTGGCCAAAGTAGGCTTACATGTGCACGTGCATTCTACGATAACCAGTTGTCGACTCACTCACAACAGTGTGACGTCTTTGGTGAGTAAATTGTACAGTCACGTTCGTTGGTTTTCAGCAACCGCACTTCGCAGACCACACTAGCTTCCTCATAAAGGTTAATTGAGCAATGATTTATTTGGTTAAGTCGACTATTTTCAGGAGGTTACATTATTGTGAAAACTGACATAAGACTTCCGCTGCACGGAACCCATACGTAAATGGGTGAAACATACTTTCAGTGACTTGATTACAGAGCTCGAAAATGATAATTTCGACCAGAGTTTAGTAACATTCATTTACTTGAGCAACATGGGGTAATATTGGATGACATTTTAAGGGGCGGATTCTCATGGAGTAGTTCTCGTAGGCTTTTTGACATGGATTCAGGAATGTTTTGTGGTGATGTTTGGGGTTTACCACCATCAAGAGATACAATGTTTTTAGGGTTTTTTTCGAGAGAAGCGCCTAAAATATTTCTCTTAATCCCAATCCTGTATTCACAGATCATAAATACGCTACAAAATAGCTGAAAATAAATGACAATCTGCACCTTGGAGTATACTTCTGTGCTGCAGGTAGAAGATGTTTATTCTTCGTGAGAAAAAAAATTTCTCTGAGAATTTGAATACCTTCCAGGTTCCTAAGAGGGAAAAAAGTGTACCAAATAAGCGAGCTGATTACATGAGAAAAAGTGACCCACTGGAGTGGATTCTGCGTCTTTTTAATCGATTAGGTGGTTCTATGAATTCGGCTGTCTGCTCGATATGGCTACAATTAGCGCGATGTGTCTTTTTCTGTAATATCCTCTTGACTAAATGTAAAGCTGCACTGGCGATTCTGTAACGGCAGAGGACGCAGGGGTTGGCACACACACGGGGGAGTTACGCACTTGCAGTCGCTATTAGACGATGCGCGTAATGAACAGCGTCTCTAACCACCATGCCCATCACTCAAACAAAACAATCATAAGAGGGAACGATAGAAATTTCGGAAATGGATTCTACTTATCAGAAGGATATAAAGGAATGATAGGACACAATAGAAAATAAGGAAGGGAGCGTTACATGAAGCTTTGCCCCCTTTTGAAGTGGGTGGAATTCTGTCATGTCCGTTGGATAACCGGTGGGGAGTGCAACGCTGTGGGCAACTGTAGGGTTGGGATGAGGAGATGCTGAAATTGAGTGGAGGTTAACGAAACGATAAGCAACGACAGTAATCGTGGGGACGGGGGCAGCGTTTGAGAGTGGGAGGGGGCACCGCCATCTTCACGGACATTCGATCACTCCATTCCCCCAGGATCCGTGCGAAAAGTGCCCGCAATCATACAAACAATTCTGTGAAAACTGTGGTTCGTTACAATCCGCCCACATGCCGTGCGCGCGGCTGTCGCGCAGCCGCCAAAAGGATGAGTCAGAGGGCAAATCGAGATGCTACCTACCGAAGAACACTATCTGATTGGTCCAGTCGAAGGCTCGGACATTCATTGTTTACCTAAGATATACGCTGTCGGTTTATGGCGAAATACCTCTGTCCTTCCACCTTTGATGTTGTGTAATCCTTTGGGGGGTCGATCGAAATGTTGCTTGACGGGCAACCATTACGTTCTGTGACAAGACCATAACACGGAGCCCTTCGAAATCGATCCTTTTTTTATAAACAATATGAGAGAACAAAAATACGGCAGGTGCCATATTCTGCACAGATCACTGGGTTCCCCATTTGCCCCGAAATGTTAAACAAAAGGAGACGATACTGTGTACGCTTCACAGCTACGGCTTACTTTACTGCCCCGGCTTGAGTTTCAATCTTATCCGGGTTTTCAACCATGGAGTTGAATTTTGGCCAGACTCATAAGAACGGGTTGCAGTTGTAAGATAACAATTATTTCAATAAAAACCAAAAATATAATAGTATAGATAATATGATAACATAAAAAAATAATAATATTATTACTGTTAATAAAAGTTTCATTTGCATTCGTTGATGATCACTCACCGATCACTGAAGAAACGCACTCAACCCACTCTGCATTTAGGCTCACTCTTGAGCCCCGCCAGCAGCAACATAAAGGCGACTAGTAAAGTAGGCAGATGATACTCGGGGCTGCATCAGCTTGGGTCAGGTTTTACTGGCTGACGATGCCTAATAAACCAGAAATGGGCATTCCCATCTCCCTTGTCTTTGCCGGCATTATTCATCTGCATACTAGCCACTATGCGGCTGCTGGCCGGGCTCAAAAATGAGCCTCAATTCAGAGCGTAACGAGTGATAGCGATCAGTGAGCATTCAACAATGAATGAGAGTCAATATTTTTGATCTAAACTGACAAGAAATGAGCCCGTGACTCAATGGTTAGAGCGTTGCAATTCTGATCAAAGGATTGTGGGTTTAATCTTCAGGTACTGCACAACATGGGGTCGGGTATGACTGGATGACAATGGCAAGTAATCCAGAAATGACCATTTTAGTATCCCTTGTGTTTGTCGTTTCCTCCTAAACATCATATGCTACACGTCGCTATGCGACCGCCTGCGAGATCATTTATGTGAGCTTCAGGGAACAATGGATCATCCATGTTCCTTAAACTGATCTGTGAGCCGCACGTTATCATCATAGTCCTGATCGCAACCGACAAAACAACGAGCCCATGGCTGTATGGTAGATCGTTCGACTTAATTACCAAAGATTGCGGGTTTTTAATCCAATGTGTTCAACACTTGGGATTGGGTATGGCTGGCTGAAGACGGATAATAAGCCGGAAATGGCAATTTCGGTTTCCCTTGACCTTATTGGCAATGCTCCTTTATAAAAGACACGCATTAAATACACATATTGCGCTTTTAAATACATAAAAGTAGTACTGCATTCAAATCGTCCAAAAGGAAACAGAAAATATTAACTCCTTTACTAAATATACTTAGCTAACTTATTTCTATCAATTTGGGTAATGCTCTGAAGCCTTGTCTGCGCGAACCTGCTCTAAGAATTTACTCGGTGGGTCCAAGAAGTCCTTTTCGATCAAATATGATGGTCATTTTTTAGAATTTTTGTGGACCCTTTTCTACTTTACTTATCCAATTTCGCCTTATTCATGTGTAATTTTGTTTACACCGTCTGCCAGACTGCACTTAGGGAATTTTACAGAAGGTCAGGTGGAGTGGCATGAGAGTCAGTCGTACACATCAACGCATGTGGCTGAAAAAGTGTCTGTGAATGGGCCTCTTTGAACAATTCAGTGGGTTAATTTGTATTCTTTGCTTGAAATAATAACAGCCTTAATTTCAGGCGAAATTTAATACGGGCTATATGATCGCCCATCCCACTCAGCAACCACTAAATTATATATGCACACGTAACACATAAGTCTTTAGAAGACATTGATATCATAAAAAGGGACTGGTTTGAACAATCAGCGAATTTTGTACCAGTGTATACATGAAAAATAGATTCGCAGTTAAATCATGCAAAGATCGTGTAAAATAGTATAGACGCCTGGTATGAGAAGTACATTTCTTCATGTCCGCAAGAAGTCAAGGACAAGAGGCTTCCAGTGTTTCAAACAACGTGACCCCGATTGTTTTGCATTAGTTGGTGTTTGGAGTGGTGCTTCCTGTGGTTTCTAGGGTCGACAGGGGCCGACCAAATGAGTACGCCTGTTGCTTGTGCGGAGTTGAGACAGATGCTGGGTTAACGCAGACTTTATGGCCTTGGTTATATTCGCCATGATCTGTGAAATTGGTACAAAATACGATTTTCCAGCTTCCTGTATCTTAGGTTTGAATGTTGTACTACTTTACGGGTTCAGACCTGCCTACTTATTAGATTTCCGTTTGTTTAACATTTCGGGGCAAATGTAGAACCCAGTGATCTGTGCAGGTTATGGCACCTGCCGTATATGTGCTCTCTCATATTGTCTATAAAATATGCATTAATTTCGAAGGGCACCGTGAATGGACGTGATGGTCGCCCATCAAACAACAACTCGATCGACCCCCCAAAGGAGAACTCAACATCAAGGGTGGAAGGACAGAGTTATATCGCCATAAACAAACAGCAAATGTTTAAGGTAAACAATGAGCGTCCGAGCCTTCGACTGGACAGCCTCGCGCACGGCATGTCGGCGGATTGTAACGAACACCAGTTCCGACAGAATTGTTTGAATGGACTCGGGGCACTTTTCGCGCAGAAATAAACAGCCGCCAAAAATTCGAGTTATCTTCATCAAAACTTGTGTGCAGTTTTGTATGTCCACCTGAGATAGATATTCCCGTCTGGTTCATTGCTAGCTGATATTCATGTGTATAGGTGGAGATACATTATACAGTTTAACCATAGTTATCGGCATCATAACTGCTGCTTTCGATTTTGCAAACGACCGCCGCAATCGCGGTATTCATACCCCTGCTTAGGGTGTGCAAGTTTTGTGCATATATTTCTTCCCAGGTGATCTCCTACTTCTAGCGGATGTCATTTGCAGCTTTCTGTTGACAAGCTCCAATGTATGGTTAGTCAGAATATAGATCATCAGCGATCGCTTTTACTTTGTACCTTCTTGTCAGTATACGTCATTTCCAATCTTTTGATATTTGATCCGGTTATAATCCGTGCGTATCCTCTTACTTAGCCTAAAAACCTACGTCAATCATTGTAGTATTAGCAGGGTGGCAGAATGTTAAAGTACGAAAACTGACCTACGTTGGCTGCGCTGGCGATATGCAGATGTCTATCTTGCTTCATTTCAGTACGTCGAATTTCACCCTTGCAACGCTAAGTTGCCTACTGCTAACGACTTTCTTTATTTGTTGGGGTCCCGCCCGAGGGCAGAACTGTTTATCGTCTGCTTATTTCTTTACCTATGAAGCTACTGATTTATGCTGGCCAACATACAATAGCGTCTCCGATTACTACTGTGTTAGATCAGCCCATTAGCTTAGGTTGTTCAAAGTTTGGTAAAACCGTATACTCGTTGTATTGTAGGATTTTGTGAATGTGCATCGCGTTAGTAACGGTTGGTAGCCTTAATGTTTAGGCAGTTTAAATATTTCGCATACCAAATGGACAAATTGAGCACAACTTCATCATCCAAAATAAACTTGAATGCAAGGTTTCTGCATGTCACTGAAGATGTCGGTCAAAAATTCGCCATATCACCACTGTCATCATTTGGGCTGAGTTGTTTTAAAAAAACTAACTTTACTAGAAGAAAAGTTGTTTTTATGAAGCCTGGTGTAGCCCGGACTAACGCAACATTGATCAGCTTAAAATTGACCGTGTGGGGCACACATGAACTCCCAGTGACGTCCAAGTGCAATTGCAGGGCTGGATCATCGATGCGTTACGTTTTTGTTCAAGGTTTTGCATGCAGGATGATTATCAGGAACTCGAGGCGAAAACGGTCTCTCACACACTACAACAGATTTAGCATTAGCGTGCACGAAGGCTTTATCTCCGTGAGGTTGTGCATGCGAGGGACTGTCTTTTAACGCCGCACTAAGACGAGATCATCAGATTGGTTAAAATATTTAGAGATGACACTGCAAATCGTTGAAATCATAACCTTCAAAATTCGTTCCCAGACTTTGCTGAATATACTCCGTTAGTATGGAATAGCTAAAGAGCTACAATCGTTGGCTAGTGGATCTATTTTCAAATCCTCATCACGTTATCGTTGATTCTTATGTTCGATTCGAGCGTCCAAGTTATTTCTCTTGCATCACAGTGCCGGTAGCTTATAATATATAGTTAAAATTCTGACAAACCTAAAACTTTAACGAGAGAAACCAACATTAGCTTCGCTCATAGACCTTGAAAATAATTCTTCTCGAATCAGTGTCAAAATTCTCGAACGGTCTTCGAATTCAGCTGTCATGTGAGCGGTATCCATAGGCCAATACCGTTACTGACACATTTATCATCCCGGAAACCTGTTAGACATTAATTAATATACAGCTGCATAGTTTTAAGTGGAACTTTAAAAATCGACCTCAAAATTTGGCGACATATATACTGCACTGCAATTTTCATTGCAAATGCTTTTTCCCGAGACGAGGGAGCATTACTTAAGTTTGCAGTAGTTTCGCAGCCTGATGATAATTCGTTATATAAGAAATTATTTAATTAAAATATAACATCAACCACCACTGAAATCTTGTCAAAACCAAACTTGATCCCAGTTTTATGGCACTCGCTGTTAAAATCACGTAACCGCATTGGCTAGGTTTTCCGTTATATATATTTAATTTCTGGACGGATAGTAAAACATGGCCAGTTCTATAGTGCTGCGTCATTAATTTATACGGACACAAACAGCCAACAGCTCAGCCTGTCTACTTATGCTTAGCCCAATACATGGAGCGCATCCAATGTTTGGAAGCTTCTTTGGCGCTGAAAGCAACAACGTCTTTAAATGCCTTATCTGATTGTGGCCTACGCATAGCAATTAGCATTTCTTCGCATGTTGCACGCACAGCGGCCGATAAACAGAAAGCTGAGATTAATTCTAATTCATATATTTCCAACGTGAAGCCTTTCATGAAAATATGGACATTAAAAGCATGGCGTGAAGGAGCTGATGAAAAAAAGTGGACTGATGTCCAGAACCAATGGCGTTTTTAAAGTAAAATGAAGAAAAATTGTTTGGAGGCGCAGTTTTATTTGTACTTTCACCAGAAGACGAAATACCGACAGGGCAAACCTAAACACTTTCCACTACCATTGATACTGCACTACTCCGCTCTCAATAAATGCCTTTCAAAGAAGCCTTTTGGTGTTAACAAGAGCCCACTACTTCCAGGTACTTGCATATGCTACGGAAAAAGAACATCTACGTGCATCTATGATGGAGAAGATATTCTGAATGCTGAGGTAAGCAAGCTGTAAGATATGCTGAGGTAGGTTGTGTAAGCCAAGATTTCCAACTTTGCTCGATTTGGAGAACTCTCCTGGTCAAACTGTGAGGGTATCGCAGGCAACTGGACGGAAGATTCAACTAATTGGTTAAATAATTTGAACCAATTAATGTCTGTGGACTGTTAATTTCAAAGTTAAGGCACCCGTTAAGCAATGTTCGCATAACACCCACAACGCGGTGCCAGGCTTTCTTAACTAAACTCCGTAGGCCTCGAAATGCTTACAGATACAGAACTACAATCGATGGTCTATAACCCTATTTTCATGTCCTCACCACGTTATCCTTGAATTTAATTTCCGATTTGAGCCACCAAGTTCTTCTCGTGCATCAGAATACCATCAGGTAATAAATAAATAAGTTAGGAAATTTCGACAGATGTTAAATGTTAACAAGAGGAACCAACGTTAGCTTCGCTCACAGACCTTGAAAATAATTCTTCTCGAAACAGTATTTAAATAATCAAATGGCCTTTTAAATCCAACTGTCATGAGAGCAGTATCTATAGGCCAATTCCGGTACTTACACCTTTATTATCCTGGAAACCTATTATACATTAATTCCTGTACAGCTGCACAGTGTTAAGTGGGAACTAAAAAAATCGACCTCAAAATTTGGCGACAAATATACTGCACTTATTTCGTATGATTTATACTGTTTTTACAAATTTTCAATATAAATGTAGGAATTTATTTTGTGCACATGGCTCGTCTCTCCTTGTGCTTAAAACGCAAGTAGGTTATCTTGCCAATAAATTCAAAAACTTTATTTGCTCAACGAAATGGCATTGGAGATGTTACGTTGTGACAAACTTATCGTCCTCATTCAGTGATACTTCTGACACCTGGTTGTGTTTTATTCTGTATTAATGCATAATTGTCCTTCTTGAACGCCCAGTTCAACCTTTTTGAGTTTATTTTTGAAGTATATCTTAGAACACCTCTGCTGTCCGGTGCTTATGCATGTGGTTGTATCGTGTGACGACAAGCACAGGTGCGGATTCACGCCATGCAAGACACACGTGCTCTGTACACCTACGGTCGGCTCGACTCTGGCAGGACAAACCGCCCAGATGGGACAGGAGGAGAGTTTCCGGTAGCTTTTGAGCATGTATGCTATCAGTAAAAGCTAGTTCACGTGAAATTCACTGTTCCTGGGCAAACCTTTAGGCCTGTCACCCAATGCACTTTGCCGAAATCGTCAGTCGAATGTTGGTTATGAAGCGAAGAAATTTGATAGAACAGGTTTTGCAATGAAATCGCTATTCATCTCTATTGCAAGGAAGCTATGCACAGGTTTGTGGGCGCAATTCTTCAGAGAAATGGCGTGTCCTTGAACGGAATACTTCTGGTAAGCATACTCAACGTAGCACATAGACGAAAAGTTTTTGGGACACATGAGACATGATAGTATGCCACGAAGGTACCTATATTTCTATCGCCTATTCAGAATGAAGATGTGGAACAGCTCGATTGCACTAGCACTGAGATTTGAATATTCGAGCGTAATATTCCCGAAGGTAGTGGGTATTTCCAAATAAATATTCCTGCGTGTAATTCAATTTGCACTGTTTTATCGAAGAGAGATGCAGTGTGTATCTCGGAATGTTATGCAAGATGGACCTTTCGGACAGCTTCAGCTACTGCCGCAGTGGGATACCAACTGGAAACAGCTCCAGCTATATACACGTAATCCTGTTCAGGTAACAGCTCGTATAACCCTCAGCCTATCGGCAGTGCAGCTTGGCTAACAAAATAAAATTGCAGGCTGGAGAGGAGTAGCTAACAATAGCTGTAGCGTGGATGGCGGGTAATTTAGCTTAGTTTAAAATATCTCGGAAGCTCTCGATCAAGGCTTCGTAATTCAGCTGGTTGAAGCGTAATCAATGCCGGCTTGTAGCCTTATCGGTTTGCTTTTTTCTCCGAGACGAGGAAATATTTATTAAGTTTTCAGTGGTTTCATAGCCTGGTAACATGTCGTTATTTTAAGAATCATTAAATGTAAATATAACATTAACCACCACCAACCCCACCTTCGGATCCTTCACCCTCACCCCTGGCATCGATTCCATTAGTCCCATAATCGTCGAGACCACATCACATCACATCACAATGCTCAGCACAAGTTACCCCCAACACCACCGCCACCACCACTACCACCATCAGCGGTGGGGACACTCTCCTAAACTTTCCTTATTGCGACCGCACATTCAACTCACGCATCGGCCTGGTCGGTCGATTGCGAATCCGTCGTACAGAGACTGGTGAACCCGTGCCTGGAGTTTCAACACACAGCAAAGATCACCGCCTCCACTGCCCTCACTGTCCTTGTGCATTCACTCATCGCATGGGTCTTGTCGGTCACATGCACATCCATGACAGCAGAGTTCACCGCAATGCCGACAAAACCGATACCCCATACACACCCTCCGCTCCAGCCATTCTTACCGCCACCACAACCCCACTTCCATGAATGAAATCCCCCTCAGCCTCTTCCGATCTGTCCTGCACACACATTGCCCGCAAATGCAACTCACGCATCGGCTTGATCGGTCGACTGCGAATCCATCACACGGAGGCTGGTTAACCAACGCCTGGGGCTCCGACATACAGTCGACGTGCTCGCCTCCACTGCCCTTATTGCTCCTGCACATTCACACACCGCATGGGTCTATTCAGACACATGCACATTCAAAAAAAGCTGTGGTGAACCCCCAGAGGCTAAGCAACATCAGCGCACACTACCTACACCAATACATCGTAAACACTCTCAAAATCACCATTTACCAGAGTATATCACGGTCTCCTAGAAACCGTGGCTGGGAAGTCTGCCAAGCTGACGCTTACACCAGACCACGCCGATGGCTCAGTGTATGTGCTGTGTGTGTCGAGTGGCTGACCAGTTGACTGGGAGTCAGATGGCGATGACTGCTCCATATCCATTGGGTTAGTGAATCCTGGTGTGTGCGTTATGGGGGCCAGGACGTGCTATGGCGCGCGAAGACGGGTACGCCGATACTTCAGCAAATGCGCCCACTCTCACATCAGGCAACTAACCGGCTCAGACAGTTGTTTGATTGTGTGGTGGGGGAGAGAGTAAGGTCGACAGCTCAGCGCATTTTCCTCACTATAAACAATCTGACCTGCTTGAAAATATCACTGTGCGCTAAAAGCCGTGGCTTGGAAGGTTTCCAACTGACGGGATAATTCGGACCGCGTAATCAATCCAATGTGTGTTTTGTGTGGAGTGGCTGATTGGCGGACTGATTCAGACTGTAATGTCTCCTTCTTAATGTGGCCTTCATGGCACTCCCAATCCATGGGATCCGAGCCAGGTGTGGTGGAACGCCCAGGGGCAGCTCCAGCCGCGCCAGCCACCTGCGTCCTCTCTCGCCTCCGGTCTTCTTGACACTGTCATGACACAATTTACGCAGTTTAAACCATACGCTATGGCGATAAATGCAAGGCAAATCAAGGCTGTCAATTGCTTATCCGAAAGTTCAAGTATTTTAATTTGAATAATACATCCATATTTGGGTTGAAAAGCCAACATAACGTATGCAGTTTTATCGGGAAGTTGTTCGACTGAACATTGCAAAACGAGTTTGACAGATGGTGTTTGGTCAGTGAACATCGATGAGGATGGTGTGCGAAGGGGTGTCGGGGTTCTACTTAGGGGCAGAACCACACAAATAGCAGACGAGGGAGTATTACTTTAGTTTGCAGTGGTATCTTAGCCTGGTAATATGTCGTTATTTTAAAGAATCACTTTATTAAAATATAACAACAATCACCACCGAAATCTGGTCAAAACCAAACGTTATCACAGTTTTTGGCATTCGCTGTTAAAATCACGTTATCCTATTTGCTAGGTTTTCCTTTATATATTTTATTTCTGGATGGATAGAAAAACGTAGACCGAAATAAATGTGCCTAAGTAAATAAATAAGCTTAAGTAACGGTCAAGAATATACTTTTCAAGGTTGATGACCGAATGCGGACATCTACTGAACGAAGGAACCTAGCAAATATGTACGCACAGTGTTCAGAATAAGGGATCTGGTTTATTTCAGTCTTTACAAATTGTTAACCTGCGCAAATAGTCCAGTTAACCGATATAAATTGGCTAAGCAATCCTGATGGTGACCATAGTATACTTTGCTAAATAAAGCCGCTTCAAGGCACTTTCTAGTCAACGTTTAACGTGGCGCAGGAACTAATTTGCCAAACTCTGTTCACCCTTCCGATACATTGGACAGAACCAGTTAGCATCAGAAAACTCAAACTTCATCTGTCCTTTTAGTGCTGCGTCGTTTATTTATGCAGACAAAAGCAACCAACAGCTCAGGCTGTCTACTTCTGCTTAGCCGTATACATGGAGGGCATCCACCCTTTGGAAATTTCTTTGGCACTGAAATATATAACATTCAAAATTGCTTTTTCTAATTGTGGCCTACTCATAGCAATTAGTATTTACTCTCATGTTTGGTGCCCAACGGCCGATAAACAGAAAACAGAGATCAATTCAAAAACGTATATTTCCAACGTCAAGGCTTTCATGAATATATGGCCGTTAAAAGCATGGCACGAAGGAGCTGATGAAAAAAAGTGGGCTGATGTCCTCAACAAGTGGTTTATTAAAAGTTTGAATGAAGGAACATTAGTTGAGGCACAAAATTATTTGTACTTTCACCACTAAACGAAATACCGACAGGGCATAGCTGTAAAACCTTTCCCCTACCATTGACACCGCATTCCTCCGCTCTCAATAAATGACTTTCTAAGAAGTCTTTTTGGTGTTCACAAGAGCCCATGTCTTCCAGGTGCTTGCATTTGCTATGGAAATAGAACGTCTGCATGAATTTATGATGGAAAAGATGTTCTGAACGCTAAGGTCAGCAAGTTGTAAGATATGCTGAGGGGATGTGCCATTGTCCACAGCCGTCTCTATCAGCTTCGTTGTGAGCACTGCACCTGGAATGACAATCTGAATAAAATCTACCGTAAGTAAATTGTAAGACAAGCCGAGGATGCTTCCTTTTCTAAAATGCAAAAGGGACGTGGTGGAATTGCGCATGTAAAACTGCTTTTCCAAGCAAATATTTGCACATATAAAAATCGGAGCACTGATTCGCAGAGAAGGTGAATGATAGAAATATAAAAATGAGCAGTCGCTGCATAATTTACTCACATCAATTTCAGGAAGATGAAGACGCTCACAGTCTCAATGTTACACTCTGTTTCATTGAAAAACCCTTTATTTCGTGGAGAATAGCACTGTGGCTTTGCCTCTGCCTTGTTTATGCTCACGTCAAGCATAGTGATGTAGTCCTGAAGGTAAAACTCGTGCGTTTTTATTTCAGAGATCGGGTCCACAAGATGCTGTACGGCCTCCTCCAATTCGAACATTCCGTTTAATTTTGAACACTGTTCCAGTTCTACAGTGCGAAAAAGGAGATAGTTTACAGTAAAAGTGGCAAAATATTAGGACCCAATAAGTCAACCGAGTTGCTTACGAGATCTGCTTGAACAAGCAAAACATATCATAACGTTAAACAACAATGCAGGAATATATGAGAGCATTGCAGATACGAAAGGGATTAAGCAAATTTAAACCTCAGCTTCTATAATTCATTTTAAATTTAATATTAGCCAGTTAAATTCGATTACGTGGGATAGGCTTTTATACGCTTCAGAATTGGTGTTTTGAGGAAGGCTCATTAACATGGATAACCAATGTCATCTGCGAATATGAAACCGATGCATTTAGTTGGTCCACGCATTGAGAAAGGCCAAGATGATTTTAAAATTCTCGCGGCACCCACTCACGATGTGCTATGATAAGCTAATTTTAGTAATAATCCTCAAAAATATGGAACGCATCATAATAAAAGAATTGTAATGCGCTAATCGCAGTTGTTTTAAGAGCCTTTATTTAAATTCCCTGTTAAAGGTCACTTTTCTTCTAGTAAAGTGAGTTGTTTGAAACAACAAAGTCCAGTTGATGACGGTGGTGGTATGTCGAAATTTTAACAGACATCTTCAGTGACATGTAGAAGCCCTGCATACAAGTTGACTTTGGATGACGATTTCGTGCTTAATTTGTCCGTTGGGTGACAATATGTATGCGACA
>WEDG01001721.1:0-88753 GCA_017591395.1 Schistocephalus solidus
TACAAAATCCTTAGGGTACCCGTTCTGCGAAAATAATTCACACAAGTAATTCAGTTCGATTCGATAGCCTTCTTCATCGGAGCAATGTGTTTTTGCTCGACTGAGTAGACTGTTGACAGCACTCCGTTTGTGAGCGATAGGCTGATTGCTCTCATAAGGCAGAATAACTTCGGCATAAGTTTCCTTGCGATAAACCGATGTGCGTAGTGTTCCGTCGGTCTTTCGTTGTACGAGAACATCCAGGAATGGGAGTTTATTGTCAACTTCCTTTTCGAGTGTGAATTGGATTCCCGGGATTGTGGAGTTGATGGTGTTATGCAGCATTTCCAGTTGGTCCTTTTAAACGACAACAAATGTGTCGTCTACATAACGTAGCCATAATTAAGGATAAACTAACGGAAGAGCCGTGGCCTCAAGTTTCTGCATTGCGATTTCGGCGAAGGAAGCACCAAATTCCTGTGGCGCACAAACCGACAACCACTTTGCGTAACAAGCTTGTCCACCCTAAGGACAGGGTCAACTATTTGGACACGAAGAAGTCATCTTAAAGATCCCGTGTGAAGCATGTGATGCCGTGTATTGTGGTCAGACCGGCAAATCTGCCTCTACACGCATCTATGAACATCAGTTGGCAGTAAAGAGGTGGGACCATCTGTCCCAAACAGCTATGCATACTCTAGACACCGGGCACACCTTCGCTTGGGATAAAACTCGATTGTCGCCGCCTGTTCCTTCAAGAAAGGTCGAGAGTTCCTCGAGGCGATGCGATTCAGATGAGTCATGCATCAACAGACATATCGAGTTGGATGCGACGTACAGACATCTCACGAGAAAATGGAAGAAACGAGAACCAATCAGGACAGGCTGATACACACGGCGGCGCGCTCACTGGTGCCAATGTTCACGCCAGTATCGATTTTTCGCGTGATTACGATGTCAACTGTTTTTGCCACATTTGCCGCCCGCCTGCGTCTGACGATGAACCGGAGAACCGGTGTTGAAATTTACACAATAAAGGTCCTTTTCCATAGGACGTATTAAAATTTCATATATATATATATATATGTATATTTGAAATTGAACCATTCTATGACGCAACAACAATAGTACACCTAACACCGATCGTCAGGCACCTCGAGCGCTTAACAATATTAACCGCTGGTTATCGTAATCACGCGAAAAAAACAACTATTTCAACGATATCAGCCTGTCCTGATGATTCATTCTCAACAGATGTCTGTACGCATCTATCGATATCGGCTCTATTGATCATAATCACTCTCAGCTGCTGAGCTATTCAGTCAGCGGAAGTATATTCATAATATTATCATCGCATAACTATTTAGGCACTGCTGTCGTTCTGATAACTACAACATCATCTTTCCACCGAGATCTTGTAGATGACTTCTTTCTTATCAAATAGTTGACCCTATCCTTAGGGTGGACAAGCTGGGTACGCTAAAGTAGTTGTCGGTTTGTGCGCCACATGAATTTGGTGCTTCCTTAGGTGTCTTTCGGCGAGTTCCGACACATTCTTGATGTAAGGAAGGGTTCGCCATGTATTTATTTTTTGGCGCCTCGTTAGAACTACTTGGTTCCTTTTCTTTCGATTTCTGTCCTTTCAAGTATCGGCGTACAAAATCCTTAGGGTACCCGTTCTGCGAAAATAATTCACACAAGTAATTCAGTTCGATTCGATAGCCTTCTTCATCAGACAATGTGTTTTTGCTCGACTGAGTAGACTGTTGACAGCACTCCGTTTGTGAGCAATAGGCTGATTGCTCTCATAAAGGCAGAATAACTTCGGCATAAGTTTCCTTACGATAAACCGATGTGCGTAGTGTTCCGTCGGTCTTTCGTTGTACGAGAACATCCAGGAATGGGGAGTTTATTGTCAACTTCCTTTTTCGAGTGTGAATTGGATTCCTGGGATTGTGGAGTTGATGGTGTTATGGAGCATTTCCAGTTGGTCCTTTTTAGCGACAACAAATGTGTCGTCTACATAACGTAGCCATAGTTGAGGATTAACTAACGGAAGAGCCGTGGCCTCGAGTTTCTGCATTGCGATTTCGGCGAGACAATAAACTCCCATTCCTGGATGTTCTCGTACAACGAAAGACCGACGGAACACTACGCACATCGGTTTTATCGCAGAGTAAAATTATGCCGAGTTATTCTGCCTTGTGAGGCAAACTCAGTCGCTATCAGCTCACAAAGCGGAGTGCTGATCAACGAAGTCTACTCAGTCGAGCAAAAACACATTGCTCCGATGGAAGGCTATCGAATCGAACTGAGTACTGTGTGAATGATGTACGCAGAAAGTCGGTACCCTAAGGATTTTTGTACGCCGATAGCTGAAAGGACGAAATCGAAAGAAAAGGAACCAAGTAGTTCTAACGAGGGCGCCAAAATAAATACATGGCGAACCCTTCGCTTTCATCGAAAGGGATGTGTCGGAACTCGTCCGAAGACACCTAGAGGAAGCACCAAATTCATGTGGCTGTACACAACCGACAACGCACTGCGTGCCAAGCTCGCCCCTGGGATGAGGTCAACTATTTGGATAAGAAAGAAGTCATCTACAAGATCCCGTGTGAAGCATGTGATGCCGTGTATTGTGGTCAGACGGGCAAATCCGCCTCTACGCATCTATAGACATCAGTTGCGATAAAGGCGGGACTAATCTGTCGAAACGGCTATGCGTACTCTAGACGCCGGGCATTTCCCTTCGCTTGGGATAAACCGGATTGTCGCTGCCTGTTCCTCCAAGAAAGGTCAAGAGTTCCTCGAGGCGATGCATTCAGATGAGTCATGCATCAACGAACATATCGAGTTGGATGCGACTGCAGACATCTCAAGGATAAAATGGAAGAAACGAGAACCAATTAGGACGAGGCTGATACATACGGCGGTCGCTCACTGGTGCCAATGTTCACGCCAGTATCGATTTTTTCGCGTGATTACGATTTCAACTGTTTTTGCCACATTTGCTACCCGCCTGCGTCTGACGACGACCCGGAGAACCGGTGTTGAAAATTTACACAATAAAGCTCCATTTCCCATAGAACTTATTCAATTTCAAATTTATTTCTTGGGATGCCTTCTTTTCACTACTTATATATATATATATATGTATATGTATATATATATATATATATATATATATATATATATATATATATATATATATGCAGAGGAGGAGACGCGACAGAGAATATGGGTAGATTGATACAGTCTGTTTGGCCGAATTCGGCCTGGTAAGTGGTTGCCTGTTCGTGACCTTTGCCACCCATACGGAGCTTGTTTGCTTCGAGAAGCCAATAGATCGGTGTGCGCCTATTCCTGTTTGAATAAATACCCGATCTGCAGCGACTGAGAATGACAGGTGGTGAGGCACTGATGAACTTCGGTTCGATGAAGTGCTTATGACCCATCTGCTCGACCCAGTGTGTGGACTGTCTGCGCCGTACTCGAGCGCATCTTTGTGTTTCCAGTCCCAGCTGGCAGTCAGGGGTTATGATTGGCTGAATGAAGGCAGAATAAGCCCGAAACAGACTGTATCAATCTACCCATATTCTCTGTCGCGTCTCCTCTCTGCAATTATAACTGGCCGAATTCGGCCTGGTAAGTGGTTGCCTGTTCGTGACCTTTGCCACCCATACGGAGCTCGTTTGCTTCGAGGAAGCCACTAGATCGGTGTGCGCCTATTTCCTGTTTGAATATGTATATATATGTATATATATATATAGCACAAATATGTTGCTAAGAGTGCAACAGGCAAGACGCAGAACAGCTGTTTCACGGTCATTACCGATCATCAGTACATCATATGCCTTGTGCAGTGAGGTACATAAACAAACCAAACAAGTGCGTAACACTCACTAATGTGGTAAGGATCTCCTCGATCCCATTTGTCCGCCCGCCAGTTACCTACCGGCGATAAACGAACGTTGTGTCATGGGACACATACCATATATATAGCACAAATATGTTGCTAAAGAGTGCAACAGGCAAGACGCGAACGCTGTTTCACGGTCTAACCGGTCGTCGGTTCGTGCGTCGTGCAGTGGGGTGCATAAACAAAAATGGAAGACTCGCTAATGTAGCGATCCCCTCGTCATTTGTCCGCCCGCCAGTTACCTACCGGCGATAAACGGAACGTTGTGTCATGGGACACATACCATATATATAGCACAAATATGTTGCTAAAGAGTGCAACAGGCAAGACGCAGACAGCTGTTTCGCGGTCATTACCGATCATCAGTTTACATCATATACATCATATACATCAGTACATCATATATATATATATATATATATATATATATATATATATATATATATATATATATGGCAAAGACGTTATACCGTACTTCAGAAATAGTTACTAGCTCAAAGCCCAGACATATGTTTTGCCAATGTTTCTGCTGCTGCGTGACGTGGCAACAAGGGGCTCGGCTCCTCAATGGGTCCCCATCGTTCTCTATGCGGTTTCTGGTACATGAACTCCAGAGAATAATCGGGAACTAATTTCTGCAATTATTAAGTGCAGGGACATGGAGTTAAGTGACTGTGACATTAGCTTTTGGGGCCGGACCCGAAATTTCACTGAAGATTTGCGTCGAAGACGATCAAACGCTGTGGAATAAGGACGGCACGCCAGTGTTTTCCCTCACTATATTAAATCTGATGCGCTACCATTTCCAGCTTGAAGAGCTGCCAACTGGGGAGATAAATCTAGTCATATCAAAACTGAGGGCTAGGGTAACTAACGGGAAAACTGTACTCATGTCAAAACTGAGGCCTGCGTCCGTGGCTCAACGTTAGAGCGTTTGACTTAAATCTCGGGGACCAAAGAATGTCGGTTCCAATCTATGGTTATAAAAACCTGGGGTTTTGATGTGGTATACTGATAATATCTACTAAGCCAGAAATGGACATCCTTATTAACGGTTCCTTTTTTAATATGACTTTTTTTAAATTCCAGCCTGCGTGAGGATATGAGCTTCCCCGATTGTTGCCGGGTACACGAAGTGCGAACCAGGTCGTCATCCACTGTGGAGAGGCTGACACTAGAGTCTATCCAATGGCAGACGGGGGAATTCGTTGCTTTCATAAATCTGACGCGTTTGAATCTTTCGTGGCGCGCTGTCAGTCGTGGCTTGGAAGGTCGCCAACTGACGAATAATTCATTCTTCATGTTGAGTATAGGGTAGTACCGGAAGGACTGGGAGTCCGGCTGTTAAGGGTCCCTGCTCAGTGTGGTTTCAGTTCCTAGGCTGGCAGTGGGAGCCAGGTCGTGTGTGGCACACGTTGGTCGCTTCGCTTTGTCAGCCACTGCTCCCATCCCACCCCTCCGGTCGTCTTGACTTTTTTGCCCTCGGAGCAAAGGGACTGGAAAAGAAAGAGAGAGGGTACGGTAGAGGCTGCGCAAGTCTGTCTCCCTAAATCACAGCGATGCCGCGCCCACTCTTTGGGACACTTGGTCAACGTATTCATCTGCGACGGTTGAACTTTTATGTGTAAATCAGGTATCCATTTCCGGTTAGATCTGCATGAACCGGTTCACACTGGTCTATCAGCCCAGTCAGTGGTAGACTGAGTTCGGTGGCCTCCAGTCAATCCTGTTTGTTGTGGCTAGATTTCCCTCTGAACCTGCCTTGTCAATCGATTGAAATTTTCTCCCAGATGCGTAGACTGACTGGGAAAAGCGTGAAGCCGGCGTTGTGCAAGTTACCAGTGTATCTAAGCGATCATTTTTCGCACTTGAATTATAGGAATAATTAATAATTTCCTCCTTTTCATTCACGTTTTTTATCTTTTTTTATTTTCCGTCTACAGGAGTGACGATCTGCTGCCCTTCTGCCTACACTTCTTCGACGACCATTGGTCGCGCAACCGCATGGTCATTGGTTTGGACTGGTCAACCACCTATCCAGAACTTGTGCTAGCCGCCTACAGCCCCAATGAGGAGGTAGTTCATGAGCCCGCGGGCTGCTGCATGATCTGGAACCTCAAATTTCCCCGCAAAACAAGCCCAGAGTACATCTTTACCTGCTCCGAGCCGATTACCGCCGCGACGATGGCTAAGTTTCATCCAAATCTCATCATCGGAGGCACCTACTCCGGTCAAATTTTGCTCTGGGACACTCGGTTAGTTTGTGCACTTATAACACGTTTAGGATTCTAAGATGCATGAGTGTCGGTATTTTCACAGAAAATTGCTGATGAATTCCACCTGCTAGTAACTGCTTAATGCCCGCAGGTCGTATGTGGTACCCGTAGACGGGCCATTGGGTTTTGTTAACCACGAAGCCCGCGTCCACCTCCTATCGTCTAGACATTGGTCCGCCATTGTAGCAATATTTGCGAGGGAACATATATATATATATATATATATATATATATATATATATATATATATATATATATATATATATATATATATATATATATATATATAAAATGGAACCGACAAAGACAAAGGAGACCGGAATGGCCATTTCTGGCTTATTAGCCGTCATCAGCCAGTCATACCCAATCCCAAGTGTAGAACACCTGGGATTTGAACCCGTGACCTTTGGTAACTGAGTCGAACGCTCTACTATTGAGCCACGGGCTCGTTGTTTTCTCGGTTGCGATTGGGAATATGATGATAGTGTGTGGCTCACCGTCCATTCCCGTGGCCTGTCCATACAAATAAACGAGTGAATAAAGTAAAAAAAGTCAAATTACTGTTGAAAATAGTCTTTTTCTGAGTTTTGCACATACATATTCCTCTAGATTAAGCACAACGTAAAGTATGGCCGTCATCAAGCAGCCTAACATGAAAGTGTATATTCCAACACCTTTTCACAAGAATTGGTACTTTTTCTTCCGTTTTTACATTGTCTTAGATGTGTTTGACAAAGGCAAGCAGATTTTCGCTTCATTGAGCCGATAGGGACGTCACGGGAATATAATATTTCATAAGATTACATGTTCACAGGTCGATCGATGACTAATAAATTTAAATAGAATCGTCAGGTGCAATCGTTAGCGTACCATTTGGTGTATATAAACATAACTATTCTATTGTTAAATTTCTATATAAATATTTTGGGTTTTCTATTATGATGAGTTGCATATAGTCTTTGAAAATGAGGTGAACTCTTTACGATTTTCAGTGTCTTCAGTTGACTGTCCATAAATGTACATTCCGTTCGATGTGTTTGGTTAAACCCTCAAAATAACATATTTCTTAAAAGCATTTACCGAAACAGTGACTTTTTGGACGTTCTTTCTAATGCAGACGGCCGTCTGGCTCATATTTGTAGACACACAAACATGAAAACTCGCTGCCATGAAAAATGATCGTCCACAACCAAAACTGGGAAAATATATGCCTATTATTAGTTAAACAATTTCCTATAATAAGTTACCTTTTAAAAAAGTGCTTTAATAAGATATTTTTCTGTCGAATTCCTGCATAATTAACGTTTTTTCAAAGGCAAGTCAAGAAAAAACTGAGACCGTTGCACCAAATTTTCGACTTCACTGAAAAGTAGGGAAGCAATTTCCGTTGAAAATTAAAGAACTCTCTTTTATCTTTCTATTGAAGCGTTTTTCGATATCTTTGCTTACTTCTCAGTCTAGTTCTAAGCGTTCGAACACACAAGAGAGTGACCGAATATATACTGAGTTTGCGATAAAATGTTAATTTTCCGCCCCTTTCGTTTCAAGTTTCCTTATTAATTTATAGTCAACTCCAGACTTGAATTGTATTTTCAAGCTTCGCGTACGCCGTGACTGCGAGAAGTCGCGGTGTATCATCGCGTCTCGTATATATGCGCGTTTCAGGACCTACTATCGGTGTGCTAAAACAAAGTACATTCACAAAAGTTTATTACAGCGGTTTTTGGTACAAAACGTCATAAATTTGCAAAACTTAATTTTTTAAACTAAATATAACATCATTTTTTTCGAAATCAATCTAAGCTCTCAAACTTGCGTTCGCCTGATTTTCGTGAAAACAAAACAAAATTTTTCGTTCTCCGAAGGGATATATTCCAAATTTTTCCGGCCTATATTAATGTTCATTCATAGTACTGCGCGTAAAAGCAAAATGTTTTCACCTGTAGCTTGTAATAACGTAGGAAAATTCCTGGATAGCAAGAAACGTCGGATTTCGACCCATTTAGTCCCGTTTTCACATGAATAAACTGATCTGAAGTGATCTCTTTATTATTTAACAGCAATTTAATTCATTAATTTAATACAACAAACAGAACTAACACCTAAAAATGTCTGCCCTGCTACTACCTCAAATTCTGATATAGATATTTCAGGAGTTAGGCAATCTACTGTGACTTGCGATGTATTTATCGCACTCTCTCTTTATATATATATAACGGAACATACATGTTCCTTAAGCAGATCGGTGAGCCCCACACTATCATCATATTCCCGATCACAACCGACCAAACAACGAGCCCGTGGCTCAGTGGTAGAGCGTTCGACTCAAATACCAAAGGTCGCGGGTTCGAATCCCAGGTGTGCCACACTTGGGATTGGGTATGACTGGCTGATGACGGCTAATAAGCCGGAATTGGCCATTCTGGTCTCCCTTGTCTTTGTCGGTTCCACCTTATCAATATATATATAAAAAGAGAGAGAGTGCGGTAGATATAGCTTAAGTCACAGGTGTCGCAACTACTCTAGAACAACCGTTAGCCGTCATTGCTTGAGGCGGTCAAATTATCAATGCCTGCCGGGCCTTCAGGTTTTTTTGACTTTAACCTCGAGGAAATATTAACAAGAAAGTTTTATTTCACGTTGAAGCTTGTCTTAATTTTCATACGACGCTGTGCGGCTGCTAGCGGGGCTTTATAGTGAGCCCAAGGCACAACCGGATGAGTGAGTCCCGTACCTGATCGAGGAGCGCCCATCTACCATTGTTAATATTCCCAATCGAAACTGACAGGACAACACACTTTTGGCGCAGTGGGTTAAAGCGTTGGATTTATAACCAACAGGTCGCGAGTTCGAGCCTCGGGTGCCACAACACCTGGGGTTGGTATGGTTGGCTGACGACGGCTTATAAGCCAAAAATGAAAATTCCAGGGAAGATGGGTTAAGCCGTTAGCTTAAACTGCTGGCTACCCGGCGCGTTCACATGTGGTGGATAATGGAAAGGCCCTCAGGGAAGGTTAACTGCGAAATAAACAGCTTTTCGAATCCGACGAATAAGCAGTCGTGGAACAGCAGCGACAGTGCTAGCAGGGTACGGAGGGCTGAGGTCTAGCATACCGACTGTCATAAAATTTCATAAATCCCTGCGATGACATGGACATGGCGATCGTAAACCGCCATTAAATAATTTTGTTTGCCACCACTGCCTTGTGGCTAGGTTCTTGAACCAAAGTGCTAAAGGAGACAACCTCGAACAAACAATCCGACCGGCTGTTAGGGAAGCCTCGCGAAAATGTCCGATGACAGTACTACGCTCCATGCTATGGCGTCCGCGGGAATCATCGTGCTCCGCCACCCTTGTCAAGTGGTCGGGGTAAGTAGTATACAAGCTGGACTTCTCAACCGAGAACGGACTCTTGGTATTGTATGCTTGAATGTGCTAACTTTTCTGGATAGCAGATCGATAGCAGATCGATGCGTGGTGCCGAAGCTGGTAACGCCAATGGGTCTGATCATGTTCTCGTTCGCACATGCCTGTAAGTTCCCCTCTGATATGCACCCATAATGTCACATGCGAAACGCCTTGATATCGCAAAAATTCGGCAACCCAGCACTGCCGAGGCCCTGAACACAGAAATC
Source organism: Schistocephalus solidus (assembly GCA_017591395.1). Classification (NCBI taxonomy): domain Eukaryota; kingdom Metazoa; phylum Platyhelminthes; class Cestoda; order Diphyllobothriidea; family Diphyllobothriidae; genus Schistocephalus; species Schistocephalus solidus. The sequence goes on from WEDG01001721.1 coordinate 9,811, forward strand.
CGGTCCAAGTTTACTACCTGGGTCGACAGAGAAGGCAGTGACCAATGGTCATCATTGAAGACATCCGTCTATGGAGCAGCTGAGAAAGTTCTGGGATTCACCCAGCGGCGCCGCAGTGGCTGGATCAGTGGACGAACCCTGCAGTTGTCTGCCCAGATGGCTCGAGTCAGGTCCCGCGACCATACTTCCTTCCGCGAACCCCGAAACATGACAGCAAAGTCAGCTAGGAATGACCGACAGAATTATTGGTCTGGAATAGTGACGTCCATGGAGCAGGCCTCAAACGTTGGTGACACTCGCAAACTCTACCAAGTTAGAGGTAAGCCCTCAACACTTAGTGACTCTGTTCGTGATGTGAATGGTGGCTTTGTTGGTGACAACTCGGCCAAGGTCAATCGCTGGCGTGAGCACTTCGAGCACCTCTTCAACTTTGATGAGCAACTAATTACACCATCGCTCTCCTCTGCATCTGAGGTTCATCCCGGCTCCAGCATATGCAGTGTCGTGTGCCCCCTCCCCCACCTTCCTAGGGAGAAGTTATCAATGCAATGCAGAGGATGTATAACAACAAGGTGCCTGGAGAGGACGGTATTCCCACAGAAATCTACAAGGCCTGTGTTGACACTGGCGCCCTGGCTTAATAAAGTGACTGAGCAAATATGGAGAGACGAAGTAGTTCCTAATGCTTGGGGTTCGGGCATCCCCTTGCCTGTCTTCAAGAAGGGAGGTAAACCAACATGTGATAACTATCGCGACGTTACCGCTAAAGTCTTTACTACTGTCCTTCTCATATTGTTTCAGTCTCTACTTGACTCTGGGGCGAGGCCCAACCAAGCCGGATTCCAAGCTGGGCGTGGATGCGTGCACCAGATATTCACGCTGAGCTGCATTTTGGAATTCTGCCATGGCTACCAGCAGCCGACGGCCGTCTGATTTATTGACTTCGTCGCTGCGTTTTATTCTGTCCATCGTGCGTCCCTAGGGAATGGAATTAAACGGTGTACCGGCCAAAATCCTTGTCTTGGTCAAAGCTGACTACCGCTCGACCACTGCGCGAGTCCTCATCCCTAGCAATGTCTCCCAACCTTTCGATATCCGATCTGGTGTTTGACAAGGTTGCATCCTGTCGCCCATTTTGTTCAACTACACCATTGGCTGGATTCTCGGGAAGGCCCTACACGGTTCTAAGGGTGTGGAATTGTCACATGGACGCCGCCTGACTGACCTAGACTACGCTGTCGATATCGCCTTGCTAGCCTCAAGCTTTGGTGATCTACAGTCTGTGGTGTTGTGGGTGAATGAGATCACTACTTCGGTTGGCCTATCAATAAACATTCGGAAGACAAAATGGTTTTCGAGCTGCATCCCTGACCAGAAGAAAGCATCCTTCAGGACTAATGGCTGTCAACTTGAAGAAGTAGACAGTTTCAAATGCCTCGGGGCCAGGATGCTGCCGACTGGACGGAGTAAAGACATTTTCTTCCGAATCAACACTGCTCGCCGTTTTTTTTCGATCCTAAGAAAGTGCCCATGGATCCGACGTGACATCTCCGTTCCCACTAAGATCCGTGTGTACCGTGCATCCGTCCAATCGGTCGTCCTATACGGTTGGGAATGCTGGGCTTTACGCGTGGAAGATGAGCGAAGACTTGAGGTATTTGGTCATCGCTGCCTGAGAACCCTCCTTCGAGTGAAGTACCCCGACTACGTCTCAAGCGAGGAAGTCCGCACTCGTGCCAATATCGCGAGGATATCTCAGGCCTTCCAAGAAATGCGACTGAGGTGGTCTGGGCACGTCCTCCGTCGCCCGCCTCACGATCTCAGTTCTGTTGCTCTCGATCCGGCGCCGTTGCCCACTTGGAGGCGTCGAAGAGGTGGTCAACTAGAAAACTGACCCGACACCGTTCGGCAGGACATGGATGCGGTGCATGGACCTTCAGTATTCGGCGTCCGTCGCTGGAGAAAAGACGGTTGAGTTATCTAGGTCTGCTGCCGCGAATCGTCACGCGTAGAGAGGTATACTACGTGACATCATCGAGGCCGGCTAGACCAAGTATGATCGCAGCCGTACCAAGTAGAAGTATTCCAGTGTCCCTTGTCTGTGCCGGTAATGTACTTCTGGCTATATCACTAGCAGCTGTGCGGCTGCTGGCGGAGCTCTAGAGTGAGCCCCAAGGCCAAACGGGATAAGTGAGTCCACTAACTGATAGGGCGCTTTACTTTACGTGGGGGGCACGATCACAAGTCGCAGACTGCCTGCGGTTAGTGCGAGTAAAAACTGTAATCATACTGGATCCCAATGGATTTGATAACGTGATGTTGCTTATTTTTCTTAGGTGATGAAGATCTAATTCAATGACTATGTAACTCAGCGGAATAATCGCTTGGTGCTTCAGAATCGGACCTGCCTCATTATATGTTAACCAAAATTCCGAAGACGGGTTTTCGCTTCGACAGGATTATTCAGTTGGGGTTGTAATATAGATTAATATGCAGCAAACTTCTCTCCAAGGCACCACGTTTTGAATAAGCTTCCATCCGACCGCTTGCAAAAACCACACTCGGCAAAATTATGCCTACTTAAGCATTGCATTTTCCATGCTCTTATGAACTCGAATATATTTTGCAGAGAAAATACAAAAAAATAATTTTTCTTGTGCTCACTTGATAGCTAAGTACGTCTTTGTCCAATTTTCTGCCTATAGAAAGTGTACCTTGGGAATTTGGGACATATTTTCATGAGGTGTCTTGGGGATTGTGAGTACGGGCGGGTCCCCAAAAGACGCTCGGATTGTTTTTTTAGGTGGTCTCCTCCAGCGCTTTGCCTCGAGGGCCTACCCACAAGGTAGCGGGGGCGATCGAACTTATTTAATGGCGGTTCACACTCGCCATGTCACAATACCGTCATCGGGCTTTTGCGCTTTTTTAAGGCTTTTGGCGTGCCAGTCCTCAGCCCGTCGCACCCTAGTAGCACTGTCGCTGCTGGTCCGCGACTGTTTAATCGCCAGACCCGAGAGTCTGCTCATATCGCAGTTGACCTTTACTAAAGGCCCTTCCACTATCCGCCACTTGTGGACGCGCCGTGTAGCCAGTAGCTAGGGGTCAGCTCAAAACCTGGCTCGACACAGTTCGTCAGGACATGGAAGTTGTTCTTGGACCTTCGGTATTCGGTGTCCGTCGTTGGCGTAGCGAATGAATTAAACCGTCCAAGTCTGCTGCCGGGGATCGTCACGCGTGGAGAGAGGCACAGTCCGTGACATAATCGAGGCCGGCTAGCTTAGGCATGATCGCAGCCGTAACAAGTACCTTGGGAATTAAATGTTAGTAATTATCAGCTTTTCAAGGCCATGGAATGTCCATTCAAATGTCATCGTATCGGCCCCTTTATTAATGATACCTGAGGAGTATACACTATTTTCGATATCCATTGCCTCATGTTATGAGGTCTGTGCCTTTTCACATGTTTTCCCTTTGCCACACTACTACCCATTTTACGTATCCGTTTGCTTACTAACAATCCTCGAATGTCTGCCCGTTTTTTTGGAAGCCCTTAATCTTACACCTTCCTACATTCCTTAAAGGTTATTTGTTTTGCGTTTCATTGTTTCTTTCGGAAAACTATGTCTTTTTATTGTTCAACCTTGTGTTCACGTAATCTGAAACTGTTTTACTGACCGTATGCTTTGATACATTTGGTTTTTAATGCTGTATTTAAACTTTACTAATTACATCACGTTATAGAAACGTGTTCCTGTCCAAACCGGTTTATGGACAGTGTTTCTACCTACCAACGGGTCCGAAATAAACCAATCCAGGGCGATCTGATGGATACAGGCTTAAGAGCGACTGGATCAAGGAGTTTCAAGTGGAAACTATTCGAACGGGCTAATAATTGCCGGTTGGATATATTCTGCAAGCCCTGTATGGTTTCTTAATGTCTTGGGGGGAAATTTAGGATTTTCTTTACAAGGCAAGTATACAGAGTGTAGTTTCGAAATCGCAAGCACGAGCAAAACCGAGGATCGGATTCAAAATTGTTCGAGAATTTAAAAAAAGCATCTTTAAAAACCGCAAAACACCCTTTCTTCCAGTATACAATTTAAAAACGTAATTTTATACCAGTTGACTGCAGCTCCAAAACAATTTGGTCCTCCCAGCGTTTATGGAAAAGCCGACAGAATTAACGATCTCATTTACTCGCGGCGGCACAGACTGTAGATTGCCAAAGCTTGAGGCTAGCAAGGTGATATTGTCTGCGTAGGGCCCTTCCGATAATCCAGTCAGTGGCGTAGTTGAACAAACTGGGCGACAGGATGCAATCTTGTTGAACACCAGATCAGACATGGAAGGGTTGGGACATAATGTTGTGTACGAGGACTCGCGCCGTGGTAGAGCGATAGTAGGTCTTGATCCTGGCAATGATTATGATCGGCAGAACATTTAGTTTCATTATTCGCCACAGGGACTCGCGATGGATAAAATCGATCGTAAGGAAAGGGAACAGCAGGCGGTAAGCACTCATGAACTTCGGTTCGATGAAGGGCTTTGAGTGTCAGCTGATCCCAAACCTGGAGTTTGGGTATGGCTGGCTGTGACAGTATATAAGCCAGAAATACCAATTTTCAGTCTCCCCTTGTCTTTGTCGGTATTCTTACTCTGTATATATAATCAGTCGCAGCGCGACTGCCCAAGGAGTTCTAGATGGAGCCCCAAAGCAAAACGGGACGAGTGCGTTCCGAGCCGCGGTCGGTGAAACGCCCTTTACTGGTGTCATCCGTCCTCCTCTTTCTCGTTGTTTTATACCTGCTTGAAATATTTTTTGCTGTCGATTGTGTGTATGTATCTGGCGAAGGTACAGAATGGCAGCGAAAAAATATCTTGCTTTGAGTACGTATGAAAGTATCTGCGGAAATAATAAAGGAAATATCGACCTTTTTCGGCCTAGTGCGAAACCAGTCGAAGGCGAAAAACTTAATGGTGACCGTTTCATCCTCATTTTCCGTTCCGAATGCTTTTAATGATCTCCTTCCACCCATGTGTTTGCACCTACAGTAGATAACCTATCTCATGAAATGTTAACCGAAATTCTGAAATGCTTTTCAACTCGGAAACAGTTGCTAATTGTAATATTTAGTATAGTGCTGCCTACTTCCAAGATATTTCGTCTACCCCTAGAATGCCGGCTTCTGAACGAGCTTCCTTCTCGCGCCCACTAAAACAACACCGTAAAATATGCCTACTTAAATAGTATGTATTTTTCCTAATGATTTTCTATGCCCATATAAATTCAAATATATTTTCTAACCTCGAATGAGGTTATCCGCGCATGATACTGGCGCAGTTTTGAAGAAAGTCCAATTCGATCTACATTTTGAAACTCACTCAAGGACGATTCTTCATGATGTCGATAGTTGCAGTCTTCGGTCATTCGTTTGTGATCTTCGGGTGTTATGTGGTTTGTGTGCCAAGATAGAAAGGTTTTTGGAGAAAGTTTCGGAATTTTACTTTCAAGATAAACCCTACCTCACCCTCTCTCTCATTCTCTCCGATGTCTCGTATTCTCCTTTTCCTTCTTTATTTATACAATGTTTTTTGTTGTCAATTACAGGTCACCAAAACGGACACCCGTGCAGCGGAGCACTCTGACGTCATGGGCGCACACACAACCGCTGAACACTGTCCAGGTTATTGGCTCTAAGAATGCCCACAACATCATCACGCTGAGCTCGGATGGGTCCATGTGCGCCTGGAGTGTAGAGATGTTGGGTGAACCGAGGGAAAAATTGAAGGTCTGTGATGCACCCTCGGCCGGCCTGCTTGACGTTTTCCCCACCTGCATGGCTTTCTTCGCGAACGATCAAAATAACTACGTGGTGGGCTCGGAAAGTGGCAACATCTACACCGATCAGCGACATTCCAGGTTTTGCCAGTTTTTGGTAGCATCTACTTTTGCACCCTATCTTTTCCCCCTTTCAAACGTCTGCACAACGGTTGAGTTCTTTGTGAGCCTCGGGTATTGTGTACGGGTACCGATGTTTGCTCGTGGCGGTATTCTAGGTGATCGGGACACCCAGGTGGGGCTGCAACCCATAACCCGAAGATTAAGAGTTCCGTGGTCTATTTACTGAGGCAGCCGAGGCTAGTGGGAGCTTGTTTTCCTTGTCGAAGATATCTGCTTTTGACTGACTTTTTAAATGTGGCATAGCACACTGCTTATAGTGTAAGGTCTCTGGCACTCCCGCTCCAATGGGATCCGAACCGCCCCTTCTGTAACAACCCGATCTGTTTTTCGTGGAACTGGTCGTGTGTTGCACGCGTAGACGGGTAACCCGGACTCTGTCTTTCTAGCAGGTGAGGGAGGAGAGTGTGAGACAGATGCTATCACCATTATTCATGCGGAAGTCATTATCCCTACGCCCAGCACTCTGTAGGGCACACAATGCACATCGTCGTTGACGGTGTCCGAGCTGTCAGGTGGGCAACTATCTCTTGTTGACTGCAAAAATAGCTCAGCACCATTATGCCTTGGTGTTAGGTTCAACCGAAACATGCAGGTCCTAATTCTCTTATCGTTTTAAAAATTTCGGTGGAGCCTCGATTTGCCGCTCAGCAGATGATGAGAAGAGCCAGGCAACTGGATTCGACGCTGAATACTTCCCAACAGGTCATTTTTTAAAATCCATGAGTGGGTTGAATTGTTTAGGATGAGGCCGTTTTTTAATGTCGGGTTACATTAACGGCGTAGTAGTGCTTTAACGTGTGACCTGTCAGCCGGTAACAGATTCCTCAGATCGGTGTCGAGCCATGTCAAAGTTTTTCGTCGCTGATGGCTCCTTCATCAGACTCGGCAACCCACTTTTTGAAGCTGGAATTCACTGAAGGCGTTTCTGCCATCCACCAACATTTGAAAAGAGGGTCTGACTGCGATGGCGCCTAATTAAAGTAATTCCTTAATGGAACCTCTCACATATCTGTTATCCGAGTCCCCCTCCCTCTCCGAACAATTGAAACCTGCTACATATGCATTTAGGCACAAGGTCGTGAGAGAGCAGCGTAGACAGGTTGTTTGACTTTGCCAACCACTGTGCCCTCGTCTACCTTTGTTAGTCTTGATTTTGTAGTCGAACAGCAACGTGGTGGATATGGGAAGAGAGTACAGGAGTGACGTAGATGCTGCGCATGTTATTGTAAACAAACTTATGTGAAAATTACGGCTGAGGGGCCTCCTCGTGTGGTAGTGTTGCATTTCTTCGCTTGTGACTGTAAATTGACTGAAATCTGCCTAGCACAGACGAGCGTCAAAATTAAACTGTCCAGTTAGTCGGTGAGCATCTGAGAACTCGCAGCGAAACGGCCGTCGCTGACGGCTAAGGTAAACGCGTTGTGCACTTAAACTTGCCGAAATATGTGGGAATTCAAAGTCAATGTCGATGGAAATCGTCGGCGTAGAGAATGCCGGATATTGTAGCAAGAAGCCGTATAGCAGCCACACATGCACCTCCATTGGCTAGATTTTAAGTCACTGTGGAGTTGTGTCGAAGGGTATTACGAATGATAAAAAAGGGACTTTAACGTCCGCCACTCCACTCAGCAGCCGTAATGTAGACACGGCAAATGCGCCGCACCAGCAGGAGGCACTTCAGGCGTTTTTAGGGATGTGCACCTATCACAAATGGCGCACGCCTGGAGTCTGGTGGAACGCCTAGGTGCGGGTTCCCACCGCACCAGCCACCGTCATCCTCTCATGCCTCTGGTCTTCATGACTCTGTAGTGAAACTTGACCCAAATGGTAGGGGAAGAGAGTGCGAATGATGTAGCGCAAGACTGCTATTGCTAGAAACGAAAACACACGCACCGTACCTGCGACACTATGCTCTGAGGCACACTATGGACCTCGTCGGAATCGACGCTCAAACTGTAAATGCAGACGTTTAGGGGTAGGCACGTATTGCAGGCTGAGAAAAAAAAGCGGTTTGCCCTCATTCGGCCTCCATGTTGTCTTCCCCAACTACCACATGATCCTCATCGCAAACGACAAAAACAGCTATGCAGTCGGTACTTTAAATGACCAGATTCGATTTCCTGCTTATTTCAAAGTTGGCCTTCGCTGAAGTTCAGTCCACTACCCGCCACCTGTGGCTGCACGACGTCGTCTGCATCGCGATCTGCTTTGCCATCGCCTCCTGTAGCTGGCCTCCTTGCTTCTATCAGTTGTCTGCATCGAGGCCTGACCTCTTTTTCCGATGCAGTTTGCCATATTCTTTTATGCTACAGCGAGCCCTAACTGCTTAACCACCGCAAATACCTCTTTCCCATTTTCGCTGCCCTGTTTCTCAGACCTCAGTCTTGATTGATTTATGCGGTTTTGTCGGTTTGGTTTTGTTGAGCCGCAGTTCTTTTCACTGTCCGTGGCTCAGTGACCATGTGCACTTATTGCACCACCAGTTTTACTATTGCTGCTTTGCTTGTCATGTATGTTAGGCCTTGTGCAGGGGGCATCACTGTCACAGCTTTCAGACAGCTGGCCGTTTGGGAATTTCTGTGATGCAGCAGTTTTGTATCTTAAGCTCGAGGAATCATTCTCTGTGGGGAGAGGTTTACGTGGAATGCACCTTGCTCTCCTGGTTGATGCTGGTTCTCTTCCCGACCCTTATGTGTTCGATCCAATCGAAGTCGTCTCTCAATTTGCAACTCTGGTGAGAAGTAGGTCCACACTTCCTGTAGACATTTGTGATGTCTTTGATGTGCATAAACGCTAGGCGGTTTAATTATATCGACCGTCACTCCAGCGGAAAGGGATAAGATGCGTCAGGAAGTGTTAAAATAGCTTGCTCTTCAAAATGCAAGTTTTTGAAAGGAACTTTTGATCATGCTTTTGGCATTATCCGCGTTAGATTGGTACCGTAATGTCTGGGAATGCCTACATCCGAGCGTTCTCTTCGAGTCCTTATTAAAAAAACTGACCTCCTAGTCTACCGGCTTGATCAGCCACCTTTCATCTTACTGGCGTTTCGTTTAAAGCCGTTCGGGCAGTACAGAGGGTAATGCTGCGCGCAATCACCCCTACAAAGGTCATTCAACTTTCGTGACCAGCGTTGCAACGCATCCGAGTCCTGGACCGGTGAGTTACTCCAACCTCTTCCTCTCCTCCTCCCTGGACTGGACGGTCCGACTGTGGTCCGTTCGCGAGCAGGCACCGCTTAACGTCTTTGATGATTACTCAGAATGTGTATACGATGTCTGCTGGAGTCCCATCCATCCAGCGCTCTTCGCAGCTGTGGATGGAACGGGCCGCGTCGATGTTTGGAACTTAAACAATGACATGGAGGTACGTTTCCATAATTATATAATTTACATATAAGTAATTACTTTTGACAATCAGTAGTAACATTTTATACGCAACAATTCTAGGTTCCCACAGCCCGAAGCCACTTACCTGTAAACCCCGGCTGTTCGGAGCCTGCGGCAATCAACAAGGCCAGGTGGGACAGCACCGGTTTATTCCTCGCCGTTGGGGACGATGAGGGTCATGTGCGTGTTTGCAGCGTTGCCGAAAGCTTAGCGACTCCTGGCGCCGATGACTGGACCATCCTAGCTCAGGTACTAGCCAATTTGAAGTCAACCAGCCAGATGATTTGAAGCTCCACTCCTCTCCTCTTCTTCCATTTCACATCTCTTCCTCTAGCATTGATTGGCTCGCACGCGCCACAGAAGTTTCCCCTGCAGCCAGTTCCCCTCCACGCACTTGAGCTATGTTTCGCCCTTAAGGCCATTTACTTGTCTTTCATTATTTCAAGTTCCTTTTATATGCCATGATAGGCATGACCATGAACATCTTATCATAGCTGATTTGTTCCTGGTTGCATCTTTTTTTGCGGGTGATGTCTCTTCCTGACGGATCGGTTATCTTGATATCATTTTGCTTCTTTTTTTATTTCTTATCAGTTCTGTCTCACCTCATCAGCCTTCCTCCAAGTGACTTGTGTCATAGCCCCCCTCCCCTACCTCTGTCGCCAGTAATATTTGATAACTTCGACCATGCATTATCTTTATTTATTGCTTCTTGTAACTTTTTTTCTGTTGTCTTGTTCTTTTCTATTGCTTCGGTCGTATTTTGGCTGTGGAATAATATGGTTTCTTCCTTTGCTTAACTGTGATCGCGTGGGTTTTGCTTACTATGGAAAAATTGGGGGTGGGGCCAGATATGAATATGCGTGTAGAGCCAGCTGTTTATAGCGAGTGGCAGTCCACGGTCCAGAGACTTTCTTAATTTTTGTATTACACGATTCCCTACGCGATCGTGAGTGCGTGATCTTCTCTGAAGTTTCTTGAGTGTACGCACAAGCAGGTGCCTAAACCTCGTGTTTCTTCTAGCCGGTATATCGAAAGAAAGCAATTTTATGGACTCACGCCCTGCCACAGCCTGAGTTCCCCTCAGCAAGGCACTTAATGGCTATGATTTAGCGTCGCTTCCATGTAACTCGGTTAAGGGGCTAGCGACTAACCTGATCACCCAGATTGGAATCCTTTCAGTGAAACGATTAAATAATAGGACGATATATGTCCTTTGTTATTGTAAGATGAGGACTGAAAGTGATAGTTTGGTAGCTATTTCACTGCTCCTGGGGTCATTATTGAGGGGCAGACGGAAGGCAACAACATCGACAGGTTAATCACCGATATGGCACACTCACCATGCGTCGACATTTGACCTCAGCTGCCAATAGTGAGCTACGTTCTCTGGCCGATTTCAGGGCATCTCCTTATTGATCACCAAGTGGATTGTCACACTCTCAGACTCAGGCCCGCGGCTCGTCCGATTACTTGAGACGTTGAATACTCTGGAATGCTTTCCTTGGCTATGATCATTCACAATACGTAAGGCGGCAAGGAGATGGTACGTAGAAGGGGTTAGCAACAGATAACCCATAGAAGTTGTCTTACAGGACATTTAATTTAGGCGTTGTTCGGGTTAGGAGCGGGATTAAAGTTAAATCTGCATCCTAAGGCCCCACCCGTATGACCTCCATTACCACCATTCCCATAAGATACACTCTACGGGTCATCTGTTGCTAACCCCGACTATATACCGTTTTCTTGCTGCTAAGCTATCGCTCATCAGATTGTCCGCTATGTTGGCCTTTGATTGTTTGCGCCTCGGCGTGTTTGAGTGTGGAAGCATGCTCTGCATGAAACGTGATTGGTTTCACTTATTTTTCCTCGAACGTTGCCTGTCTCTGTCGTCAACGGTCACTAGATTAGTGCCTGGGACACTTCACTACGTTCGCTGACTATAGTGTCGTCTTTTATATGAGAGTTTATTCCAGAGCCTTCGTTCTGGCGCGTGACCGTCTAGCAATTCCCTATAGGCATCCTAAAGGTCAGAATCAGTGCGAAAGCGCTAACTAAGCATCACTGTTCCCTTATCTCAAATGAACCACAGACCTGATCCTTGATACGTGAGCATAATCCACGGTGTTCACATCTGGAAGGAAGCGCGCTGAAAATGTTTGAAATCCCTTGACTTGTCTTCACAAATGAAGGAGGCTTGCCAAATTGGATGGGTTACTCTTGTGGATCCAATTTGTGATCCCTTCAGCTAAGCCTTTTGGCAGATCCAACACAGGATGCGGTAGTAGAAATACCCGAAAACTCCTCTCGCCCATGGTTTTACAAATCAAATACCGATTGCAACTGACTGCTTCAACCATGTCGGCAGTACGATTTTAAACATTGACTACACGAGCTGACGCATAAATTAGTAAAAACCGTATATGCACATGTTTAATGCTTAGTTTTGGGGAGGTCTTCGACTTGTTTGATTCAGTGTGGATCTCCACGACTGCATCTGCGTTCACTTCGTTACCCAACGAATGCAAATTCACGAACTTCGTATCGAAACCCTTGTAGCGCACAAATCTTCCATTCAGCATCTCCGAAAGTTATATTGCGTTAACGAATCGACCAACCTTTAAAAACATATGTAGTTTCGTTTATAAAGTATTATTTATAAGCTGGGTTGGGACTTTCTTTTATCGAGACCATCAAATCAGGAAAATTATTTTAGGACAAGCCTGACGTACCCCTGAAAGAGAAGGAAAATAGGATAAAAGGACGGGATAGTGAAAAAATGCAACGTATTATTACGTTTATTTTAACCCAGGTTTGACTAACGTTGACCTCAGGGCCATTCTTACCTACCACAGCAAAGGGAATGCTTTAATACTAGCCACCTGAGCTACGAGGCATCACCGGGAGCCGAGATTAATCACACCTGGGTTAAGTTACCCGACCAGCCAAAGGCAATGTATGGAATGTACCAACCTGCTGCAGTAAGCTGACTGCCTAAGCCGTATTTCCCAAGCATTCAATCTAGAATCCACCAGATCATTACCAAGCAAAATTAATTAGTAAGAGATTTTGGCAGATGGAATAATTCATCTGACCCCCTTGTGAAAACTTCGGTGGGCATCGAACCCGCACCAGCGAGGGGAGGGCTTTAGTACAACCAACAGCCCACTTGAGTCAGATTACACGCCCAACTTATTTCAACGCATGTACTATACCAATTTTGATACAGTAAGCTGACTGTCCAAGCCGCATTTTCGAAGCAATCAGTCTAGAATCTGCAAGATGACTACCACACACAATTAATGCGTAGGGGAAGGGGAAGGGTTGGCAGGTTTGGATGATTCCTTTGACCCAGTTGTGAAAACTTCCATGATTTCGGTGCTTTTGTCCATTCATGTACTCAGCACAAAATCTAACCATTGCTGCATTAAATGGTGTTTTCTTCAATAGGTCCAATTCCTTTTGATTAGTGCAAAGAAATGTCTGATGTAATTTGCGAAGAATGAGTTTAACGCTGAATTCGTTCCTTGTTTCCAATTACGATTAGCTTCGCCAGTCCCAGAAAGGATTTACTTGAATCTTTACACATATGTTCTTCTACAGCACAGTGCACAAAAACAGTAGGTTTTCTTCTGTGCTATGAAATAGCATATTAATTCTCTTGAGTATCGTCAAACCTCCAAGTTCGCCCAAATATCCCCTCCTTTCTTTCAATTAACCGGATCGGAAATGCATTATCCTTTCTGAAACTCAATTTCATGAGTTAGGTCATGTACTGTATGCTCAAAATTAGTTATTTGAATCGCAATTATGTCCCGCTGTCCTGAGCTCGCTGATGTGTTTGCCTTGTTAGCTAACTCTTTGATTTTCCTAAACTGCTGTTCCAAAGGGGCTTTAATTGTGGGAGGGTGGGGGGTTAGAGGCCGTACTGGTGTTCCGGAAAAAAAGCGTGCTTACGCATCCGTTCAACAAATGCCACATGCGGTACTAGCGACTGCGACCACGCGTATCCCCATCTAGAATCCGCCAGGCATAATTAATTAGTGGAGGATTTTTGCCGATTTGAATAATTTCTTTTTCCGACATCCGTATCGCCCTCTCACCAGACCAGAGACTCCCTCAGCAGATCACAATCTTAAACGTTGGATCAAATCTAACATGAATCCTTTTCACTGATACGATCTTGCGTAAATGGCTACCTACATCGACTAAGTAGCCATGTTTTAATAATACGCAAATGTAGTCGGATATTCTATAATTACAGAATCTAGGTATCCGCGACGTTCTTTACCTTCCGAAATAACTCTCGATAGAGTTTTTGGATCAAGGTCTGGCTGAGGACTACTTCGGTCGAGAGAGATATATTCCATTTTTTACCCAAATGGCAGCTCCATCTTCGGTAGCGACGGCTTCCAAAGAGTGCCACACGGAAGGAGCGCATCATTTCCCACACCCTCCCTTTTCTCGTCCTTTTCACCCCGATAACAAGATAAGTTGTTTTAAGAGTTAGAAGTGAGCGAGTGCGTGGTGGCTGACAGGCTAAGCAGTCCGTTGAAGCGTGTCATACCGATGACCTATCATTCACTACATGTATCAGTTTCGGATCTCAAATAAGTGAGACTAATCGCAGCCTGCCTCGCAGTCCTCGGACGGACTAATGTCTCGTGGGAACTTCTGAATATTACCCAGTTCTTTCGTTGGGGTTTAGCGGCATGTCGAATAAGTCCCTCTAGCTTCTACGTGAAGGAATCTTTGGCAGAAAGTGAAGGACACTCAGGTCTTGTGTTCATTGGTCTCGAGTAGATAGAAGGTTACTGATTGCTCAATCATAGTATCCTCTATTCTTCACGGCGTCATTTAATGCTAGCTTGTTATTTTGCCTAGTCTTTGCCAAAATTTGGTATTTGGACAGGACAGGGAGATTGCGTTTTCTTTTGGCGACCAACTTGTATTTTAACTGCCAAAATATACTGCCTTCATACTTTGAGCGCTGTGAATGTGCATAAACTCGGAGAAAGCTTGACACATCTTGCTGACTTCTCTGACTTAAAATGCTATCTAGAACTCGAGAAAAACTACAGCGTGACAACGCAAACGAACTTTTTCGCTAAATTACGTGCCCACGGTTTCAATGGCAGTCCCATTTCAATGGGGTCCGAGCCACCCTTCTTGTCTTTATGAAATCCTGGGGCATCGTCCGCGGATGAGCCGTGTGTGGCTGATCTCTTCTTTGGTATTTTTAAATCTATCTGGACATCAGGTTCAGAAGGATGGGGGAGGAGAGAGTGCATTGTTGCCGCGGGAGTTTATTATTACTTGAAACTAATACAGGAACGAGTAGTCGTCCCTGCATCCACCAAGCGTGGTGCACATGATGGATATTAACGGTTTCGACGGCCGGACTGTCATCTGGACCAATAAATACCTGTTTTCGCAGCTATTTCACTCTCGTCTGCCAAACTTCCGGCTTTATCCACAAACGCTCTACTACTAACAAACGCAACATCATTGGAATGAGAAACTTCACTCTATTACCAACTGCTTTTCATATTGTAGGGTTTTGGTGCATTCGATGTGGTATGACGAAGCACATAATGCATGTCCATACATCTAACAAATTAAATAAAAACAAAATAAGCGACCAAATCAAATAAAAATGCTAGGTAAAACAAACTTTCCTTTTTAAGAATCCTCGGACCACAGCTTCCTTGTAGCATGCGTGTGGCGGCCAACTAAGTGCTTAGCACGTTCTAATGGGTTTCGAAACGGCACATAATCGGAAGACAAAAAGTCACCAAATTCAATTTGCGGTTAAAGATAAACTGGGATACTACAGGAAGCCGAAATAGCGAATGCTGCCAGAAAGAAACTCCCCTTATCAATGACCATTTGAGGTAGCTCATACCAGTCTTGAAATCTTCGGCTTTTATTTGGCACAATTTCCACAATATCACCCAGACTACAGTGTCCAGTTTATTCAATTGGACGAAAGAGGGAACAGGCGTATTGACTTGTGCCTAGGGGCACACAACCTCGAACCATAGTATCTGAATCCCTGAAAATACAGCTTCTGTGTTAACGGCGACCAACACAAGCATTAGATGCACATTAGTAGGATGCGATGATGATAAATAAAAATGGTCAACCGAAGGATGAATGTCCATAAACAAAAGAGCTTCTGTCGGTTGGGTCTGACTTCCTTTTCCATACACCGGCTCTGAAAATTTCAGCCAGTTATTTGGCCATCACCACCATAAACAGCAGTGTAAAGGCTACAAGGAAGAAAAAACAGTTGAATTTAAAGATGTAAACAAGGCAGACAATTGAGTAAATGTAAGCGTATGGTATTGCCTGTGGAGCTAGGTTAACTTAATGGCAGTATTGCCGTCGATGACTCGCGCATCGTCTGTCGTAGTCTCACGTGCTCTCCTACCTAGGCTGGGTTTCAAGGTAGAGTCCAGAAGACAGGAGTCAGTATCGGGCTCAATGGACTTTCGCGGTGTGAACTGGCACTTGGACATACCATCATAATACCACCACCTCGGATAATTCAAGTTTCCTCTGTCTTTGCGATGGTTGATGGAACGCATGGTGCCAGAGCCAGGCTTCTAATAGGAATAGCGCATGTTTGTATTTCCAGTCCCAGCTGGTAGTCAGGGTTACGGTTGGCTGAATGAAGGCAGAATAAGCCCGAAACGGACTGTATCAATCTACCCATATTCTCTGTCGTGTCTCCTCTCTGCAATTTAACTTGGCCGAATTCGGCCTGGTAATTGGTTGCCTGTTCGTGACCTTTGCCACCCATACGGAGCTTGTTTGCTTCGGGAAGCCACTAAATCGGTGTGCGCCTATTCCTGTTTGAATAAATACCCGATCTGCAGCGACAGAGAATGACAGGTGGTGAGGCACTTATGAACTTCGGTTCAATGAAGTGCTTATGACCCATCTGCTAGGCCCAGTGTGTGGACTGTCGGCGCCTTACGCGAGTGCATGTTTGTGTTTCCAGTTCCAGCTGGTAGTCTGGGTTATTATCGGTTGAAGGTAGGCAGAATAGGCCCGAAACAGATTGTATCAGTTAACCCATATTTTCTGTCACCTCTCCTCTTTGCAATTATAACTTGGCCGACTTCGGCCTGGTAATTGGTTGCCTGTTTGTGACAATTGCCACCCATACGGAGCTGGTTTGATTCGGGAAGCCAAAAGATCGTTGTGCACAGTAAACTTGATTTTAAAGAAAGCAATTTAATGTTTCCTTTACCCAAGAGGAGCCCGGAGGTGTGACGTTTTTCAGCTATAAGACAAAAATAACGTTCGTAGAGCATCTTTACAAATATTTTCTAAAATTAAAGCAGAGTCCGTTTTCAAGAGGACTGAACATTTAGAAAAAAAGTGGAGATCATATTTTGCTTAAGTGCATCAAGCAAATATGGATTGGCCTACCTGCAGCCGAATTGGCTAAAAGCAAAAATATAAGTCGCCATGATCATCAGACAGTTAACTTTCCAATAAGCCGTATTTTTGTGGGTGTTCTGTTGTCAATATTAATGAGCTGTGCCATTCATCTTAATTTTACATTTCAAACTCTATGGCCGATATCTCGGTTGAACTTACTCCAGTCTATAGTATGAGTGAGCCAATAGTCTTTGGTATTGCAAGCATAAAAATCGATTGCTTGAGTTTGTTTGACTGTCCAATTGAGCACGCGATGGAATAGTATCATTTTGTCCTCTGAAATGATAATAGTCGGTAATTTAATAAAACCCCTGTAATTCGGATAGCAGACTCAAAGTGCTTAAGAAATTAAGGACGCGAATTACGTTTGATGTTAGGTCACGCTCCCAGTAACTTACCTAGTTTTATTATTTGTGGGTAGTTGCTTATGTCGGGCACAGGGCTCCATCCGTCTTGATCGTAGAAGACAATATTGGACCGGCCCATGGATAGTTTTCGCTGAAAGCCACAAAAAACCTGATAAAAACATTTTGAGAAATAGGTGAGGTTCCAAGGCATCGACTTGTCATGAAGGTTTTCTGTAGGCGACGCATACAACTGTCGTGCAACTAAGGGCCACAATACTTTCAAGTAATCTACTTCTCGTCTCCGTCTTTGCGCTTTCCATCATCACCCCTTCCTCATATTAAATCAGCTTCTGGTCAAAATCGAAAATTTGATGAGGAAGCCTACAATCTCATATGAAGTTCATCATTCATTCAGTCTTAACCCCATCTGGTCCAATGAAATGCTCTTGACCGACCTGATAACCTTCGTCAGTGGACCATCATCGCAATATGTGTGCGCATGTGTGTGGTTCTGGTTACAGCTAACTATCAGCGTTATGATTGACTGTATGAAGACAGCGCTGTACCAATCTACCTACATCGCCGTTAATTATTCATCGCACTGTCATTTTAGCCTAGCCGAACCCCGTTCCCCTCAGGCGATTGGCTGTTTGTGATCCCTGATCCCCCATTCGAAGCTTCTTGGAGGCAAACGGATTCATGTTTGCACTACTCTCTTACTGCTGGAAATCACCTAGCCGGGCTGAAATGCAGTTGTGCGATAGATTATATTTTTAGCAGATTGTTTCGCAAAATGGAGTAAACGTTGACCCTTTACGTGCTGAGGTAGATTTCTAGTTGGTATTCATGACCACTGGTGAAAGGCAAATACTACCGGTAGGTGAGTTGCGAACTGGTGTGAAATTTGGCTTACATGTGGGGCTGCAATGCCGGTTGTCAGAATCGAACAGGTTAGTGTGACTGAATCCTTGCCTTTCGCTTGGATGACGAGTGGCAGCGAGTACTGCGGCTGAATTGAGCCTAAGAATGGTAAGAAGTTGAGGCAATTAGGACGTTTTTTAAACTTTGGAGCGCGTTATGAATGTGAAAGGTAAGATTAAATTTAAAGTAATTCCCTCTTCTCTAACAGTCATTCTGTTCATTTCAGCTGAAACTCCAGTAACGGCATGACTTGCGCACGATGCAGTAATTGTGAGCTTTGATTGCGAACTACTTAGCGGATCGTTGCATGAGATCCCTCGATGACAAATCATCATCATCAGGTATCGCCTTAGGGCTCCGCAGGGCCAAAATTCCCACCAGTGGTTTTGAACGCAAAAACAACGGAGTTGCCTGATCTGTAAAGTCTGACCGCAGTGCATCGGCAATTCAGTGAGGCCCTTCTTCTAAAAAACCAGAAAAGCGAAAGCGCAGACCTCGACACCGATAAGGTATCTATGCCACAAGTCACTGCAGCATCATGCCTTCCAGGAAAATGGCACACCCAAATGTCTCCTGATCCTCACTCTGAAACACGATCTCCCGCATTTACCGCATAATCTAACTGCTTACAAATATTTTCCATCGATTGTTCCCCGGGGACTAAGTCGATCGCAGGTCAGAAGTTCCAGCAACTACCTCGGTTCCGTTGTTACAATTCGTTCTCAAAAGGAGCAATGCCGTTCCTTTCACCAAAGACCAACACTCCATGGAGGTGCATTTTTGCAACTGCAAATCGGGTCATAAGAGAAGGAGAGAAAGAGCCAGATTATCCAGATATTGCTGGCAGCGTGCGACTGTAGAAAGACACTCTACTAAATCTGGGGGCACTTTTCGCGAAGCTTTGCCTGCCCACACACACACACTTTAACCTCACGAGCACACCGCTTGTATTCTACTACCATCAATGTCAGCCACCCCACCAATGAACTCATGTTGCACACAGGTTAAACGCCAGTGCTAAGCAGACCGCGCAAACACTTGACGCAAAACTCAACCAACAACTTCTCTACTGGTGGCCCTCTGGTCATGCTGTCCATCTCATTACAGTTTCCCTCTCGGTTCTGGCTCCATGACTTCTGAGTCGGGAAGGCGCAACTGATGTTCATCGTACCGTATCACGGTTATTCTATGTGTCATAGAAATTTAATGCTACAAATTTGGTTCATCTCCTAGAGGCTGTCAGAGTAGTTCCACTCAGCGCAAACCCCAATTTGGAGATAAAGAAACCGCTTCGGGCATGAGGCCGATTTGAAAGCCAAAGGTGCATAGCTATCAACACAGCCGCACCCCTGCTGTGGTGCAGACACCTATAATCCTTCCCTCTACAAACCCAAAAAAAGACGAAAGCGCAGAGCATGACACCAGAAAGATGTCCATGCCACGTCTCACGGTAACTTTACTGACTCCAGGGATATTAGTAAGCATGAACGCCTCCTCATCCACCCTACACAACTGCCTGGCAATATTTAAATAGCACTCGGTTTCCCTTAATTACGCCAGAAATTACAAAACGCTTAATCGATTCCTTCTAGAAAGGAATGCTTCGCCAGAGACCGATATCCGACGATAGTGTTTTTATTTCAGCTGCGAATCAGGTATCACTTAAGGGAGGGCTACATAACCCAGCTGTTGCTGACAGTTTGTTTCTGTTGAAAGACACTCCCATAAAGTAGAGAGGCACTCGATCGCGAAAGATTGCCTTCCCACACGATAGTTTGACCGTCGATTTCGACGATGTTTATCGTATGCTCCACACCAGGTAGTGCAGGGACGGTGACTTGCGCGTGAATTAGTTTTAAGTGATAGTAGCCTTGCACTGCAGCTACCGCACCCTCTCCTCCCGCCCCCCACCTAAGCTCGGTGTCATGACAGAGTCAAGAAGACCGGAGATGGGAGATGGCGCAGGTGGCTGGCGCGGCCGGAGCCGCCCTTGGGCGTGCCACCACACCTGGCTCGGATCCCACGGAGTGGAAGTGCCATAAAGGCCACATTAAGAAGGAGCCATTGCAGCCCGACTCTCAGTCCGCCAGTCAGCCACTCCACACGAAACACACATTGGGCTGACCACGCGGTCCGAGTTATCCCGTCAGTTGGCAACCTTCCAAGCCACGGCTTTTTAGCGCACCGTGATATCTTCAAATGCGTCAGATTGTTTATAGGAGGAAAATACGCTGAGCTCTCGATCTCACTCTCTCCCCACCCCACAAAATCAGACCACTGTTCGAGCCTGTCAATTTTTGGTGCGGAAGCGGGCAAGATGCTGGCGACCTCGTATACGTGTACAACGTGCATGACCTAACACCCCAAACACAAGCACCAGGGATTTCAACACAACATAGGGTAGAACGACCCCATCTCCAAATGTGTTGGACGGCCAGGGTCACGTTAGGAAGTAGCCATCGCAGCCTGACTCTCAGACCACCAGTCAAACCACTCCACACAACCCACATTGGACTGACTGCGAGGTCTGAGTGTAATTCTCAGTTGGCAACCTTCCAACCGCGGCGGGTAACGTTACCGCACACTCTTCTCCTCCCCCACCTGAGCCCGGTCTCACGACACAGGCAAAGAAGACCGGAGATGACAGAGCGTCGCAGGTGGCTGGCGCGGCCGGAGCCGCCCTGGGCGTACCACCACACCTGGCTCGGATCCCACGGAGTGGGAGTGCCATAAAGACCACATTAAGAAGGAGCCATTGCAACCTGACCTCAGTCCGCCAGTCAGCCACTCCACACAAAACACACATTTGGGCTGACCACGCGGTCCGAGTTATCCCGTCAGTTGGAACCTTCCAAGCCACGGCTTTTAGCGCACCGTGATAGTTTCAAGCGCGTCAGATTGTTTATAGTGAGGAACATGCGCTGAGCTGTCGACCTCACTCTCTCCCCAACCCCCACCATCAGACCACTGTCCGAGCCGGTCAGTTGCCTGATGTGGGAGTGGGCGCATTGGCTGACGGATCGGCGTACCCGTCTTCGCGCGCCACAGCACGACCTGGCCCCCATAACGCACACACCAGGATTCACTAACTCAGGGGATATGGAGCAGCCATCGCCGTCTGACTCCCAGTCCACTGGTCAGCCACTCGACACACACAGCACATACACTGAGCCGACGGCGTGGTCTGGTGGAAGCGTCAGATTGGCAGACTTCCCAGCCACGGTTTCTAGGAAACCGTGATATACTCTGGTAAATGGTGATTGTGAGGGTGTTGTCGATGCATTGGTGTAGGTAGTGTGCGCTGATGTAGCTTAGCCTCCGGTGGTTTACCGGAGGTTGTCGTGGAGGCGCATGTGTCCTAAAAGGCCCATGCGGTGTGTAAATGTGCGGGAGCAGTGAGGGGCAGTGAAGGCGGGCGCGTCGACTGTATGTCAGAGCCCCAGGCACTGGTTCACCAGCCTCCGTGCGATGGATTCGCAGGGACCGACCAGGCCGATGCGTGAGTTGAAGTTGCGGGCGCAGTGTGGGCAGGAGAAATCGGTAGAGGCTGGGGGGATGTCATTCATGGTAGTGGGGGTGGCAGTGGGCGCTAAGAATGGCAGGAGCGGAGGGTGTGCATGGTGTATCGGTGTTGTCGGCATTGTGGTGTATTCCGCTGTCATGGATGCGCATGTGACCGAATAGGCCCATGCGATGAGTGAATGCGCGAGGACAGTGAGGGCAGTGGAGGCGACGATCTCTGCTGTGTGATGGTGCTCCAGGCACTGGCTCACCGGTCTCTGTACGATGTATTCGCAAGTGACCGACCAGGCCGATGCGTGAGGTGAATGTGCGGTCGCATTGAGTACAGCTTTAGGAGAGATTCCCCATCGCTGATGGTGGTGGTGGTGGTGGTAGTGAAGGCGAAGGCGGTGGTGGTTGCGGTGGTGGGGGTAACAGGCGATGAGTAGATGGATGTGGTCTCTATGATGGTGGGAGTAATGGAATTGATGCCAGGAGTGAGGGTGGGGAGTCAGAAGGAGGGTTGGCAGAATTTGACGTAGAAAGTTGGAATTGTCGGATTGTTGGTGCATTGCGTCCGAAGATGTCCAACCAGGCCGATTCGCGCGCGGAAGATGCGTTGACAGCGCGGGCATGTTGGCAGGGCCTGGGCATTGGCGGTGTTGGTCCAGGGGCGCTGGTGACTTTCGTGCCGCTCTTTTTGGCTTTGGCGGTGGCGATCCGGTTGGCCTCATAGATTGCTGAACCAGTCTTCACTGATCTTCTCCATGCCGGTCTATCCTGGGCGAGGTCCTCCCAGGTCGCCGAGTTGATTTGCAGTTGCTTCAGCGATTTCTTCAAAGTGTCCTTGTAGCGTCGTTTTTGACCTCCCTGCCGGCGAGAACCCGTAGCGACATCTCCGTAGAAAAGTCGTTTGGGTAGTCGCTCGTTGTCCATTCTTACCAGGTGGCCGCTCCATCGCAGTTGCACTTGCCTCAGCATGGCGTGGATGCTGAGGATTCCGGTCCGCTCCAGGACTTCCGTGTCCAGGATCCTGTCTTTCCATCTCAGCTTCAGTATTCTGCGGAGGCAGCTGAGATGAAAATGATTCAGCTTCCTGGTGTGGTTGGAGTAGACGGTCCAGGTTTCCGCTCCGTAAAGGAGTGTCGACAAGACGACGGCCTTGTACATCTTCATTTTGGTGTTCAGGTGAATACCGTGGCGATTCCACATGGAGGCCTGCAGCCGGCCGAAGGCCTGACTAGCTTTGGAGATCCGTTGGGCAACCTCGTCATCGATTCTCGTGTTGCGTGACATCGTGCTTCCTAGATAAGCGAAGGTTTCCACGTTTTTGAGTTGAGCACCGTTGACATTGATTCGAGGAGCATTGTATTCCGTGCTGGGTGGCGGCTGGTGCATGACAACCGTTTTGGCTGTACTGATTGTTAATCCAAAACCGGCGCAGCCTGCGGCGAAGAGGTCCATACTCCTTTGCATGTCCTCCTCCATCACGGTGTAAAGGGCGCAGTCATCCGCGAAGAGCAAGTCATGGACTGTAGTCGTAGACACGCGCGTTGAAGCCTGCATACGCCGACTGGTGAGAAGGTGCCCGTCAGTTCTGTAGGCGATGCGGATCCCAGGGCTGCTCATCACGGTAGGCGTCCATCAGCATAGCCGAGAAAATGAAACTGAACAGGGTGGGAGCCAATACGCAGCCCTGCTTCACTCCGTTGGTCACTGCGAATGCTTCGGATACCGTCCCGCTGTCAGTGACGCGTGCCGTCATCCCATCATGAAGCTGACGCACCATGTGCGTGAACCGCTCAGGACAGCCAAATTTCTGCATGACTTTCCACAGCCCGTCACGAATCACCGTGTCAAAGGCTTTTGTTAGATCCACGAAGGTAGTGTGTAGGTGAGTTCGCATCTCCTGGCACTTCGCTTGTAGCTGGCGGGCGGCAAAGATCATATCGGTTGTTCCGCGGTGTCGACGGAAGCCATATTGGCTTCCCGAGAGCAGGCCCCGCTCTAGGTGGCCGTTAAGACGATTGAGAAGGATACGGGCGAAGATCTTCCCGGCGATGTTGAGCAACGAGATGCCTCTGGGATTATCACAGATTTGCCGGTTCCCCTTCCGTTTGTAGAGATGGACGATGGTCGCGTCTTTGAAATCCTGAGGAACTTGTCCTTGTCGCCAAATCTCCTGTGTTGTGAGTTCTGCCATCAGCCAGGGCCCACCGTGCTTGTAGACTTCCGGTGGGATTAAATCGGATCCTGGTGCTTTACCGCTGGAAATCTGCTGCACGGCCCAGATGGTTTCTGGTAGGGAAGGTGGCAGATCCAGGTCATTGTTCGTGTCCACTTGAGGGAGCCGGTCAATGGCAGCATCGGAGATGGCTGAGGAGCAATTAAGGACACTTAGGAAGTGCTCGGCCCAGCGCTTCAGAATTTGCGATTTCTCTGTCAGCAGTGTTGTGCCGTCAGAGCTGAGCAGCGGTGCGGTCCCCTTGACACACGGGCCGTAGATGGCCTTGATGGCTTTGAAAAAGTTTTTACTTTCATTGCGGTCCGCATACCCCTGGATTTCCTCAGCGTTTCGGATCATCCAGGCATCCTGCATCTCACGCAGCCGTTGCCGTACAAGGCGCTGGCATCTGAAGAAGGCTGCTTTGGTGGCGTCAGTTCGAAGGTCCATGTAGGCCTTGTATAGTCCATTCTTCTCCGCGAGTAAGTTGCTGATGTCAGCGTCATTGTCATCAAACCAGTCCTGGTGTTGACGGCGTGCGCGTCCGAGGACTTCGAAGGTGGTGGACTGGGTGGCATTTCACAGTTGACACCATCGTGTCTCAATGGTAACATTATCATCTGGAGCATGCAGGTCCTCCAGTTTCTCGGTAATTTGGTTGCTGAAATCAAAACAGTGAGCAGGCAAATTAAAAAAGAGTATTTTACTAACCTGGTGGCCGCTTACCTTGGGGCCTTCGTCGGGGTTGCAGTCGGAGCCTCATCTGGGAGATGACGAGGCGGTGATCTGTCCAACCATTGGCATCGCGGATCGCCTTGGTTACCATCATGTCCTGTCGATCTCGGCTCCGGACGAAAACATAGTCCAGAAGATGCCAGCGCCGCGACCGAGGGTGCATCCACGTAGCCTTCTCCCACGTCGGAAGGCGGAAGAAGGTGTTGGTCAGCAGGAGACGGTGTTTCGCCCACGTGCGGAGAAGAAGGAGGCCGTTATCGTTACAGCTACCGAGACCGTGTGGACCCAGCACTACCTGCCAGGCAGCGTGGTCCATCCCGACGCGGGCATTGAAATCACCAAGGACAATTAACTTGTCCTCTTTCGGCACAGTCGCCAGCAAGGTGTGCAGGTCCTCGTAGAATTTTTCCTTCGCCGCATCAGAGCTCGTCATTGGGGGGAGCGTAGGCGCTGATGATGGTGGCGAACTGGTCTCCCCGAAGAGGCAGGCGGAGGCTCATCAGGCGATCATTGATACCCTGCGGCAGACAGGGCAGACGTCCCACGATGTCGTTACGGATGGCAAAGGCAACACCAGCATCGCGTCGCTCTGCCTTTGGCCGGCCGCTCCAGAAGAAAGTGTAGCCGGCCCCCACCTCCTCCAGCTGACCCTGCGCAGAGAATCGGGTCTCGCTGAAAGCAGCAATGTCCACCTTGTAGCGCGCCAGTTCCCGAGCGACTAGCGCCGTCCTCCGTTCCGGCCGGTTGCTCCTAGGATTGTCTAAAAGGGAACGAACATTCCAGGCTGCTAGTGTGAGTGGGCTCACCCGAGCAGCCTGGAGAGTATGGCGAGGGGAATGGGGACAGGGGGTATTGTTGTTTGTTTGAGTTTTACGACCGCGTAGTTTGCGATCTGCGAGCCGCGGCCGGCTGCAGAGGACGTGAGACCCAGCATTTTTAGGGCACATTTTCAAGCCCCTTCCTCCGCGAGGAGGCAAGCAGTGCTATCCCTAAATAGGGCTGCTCGGACATCCCAGACGGCTGCCGAACTCCCCTATGGGGCACGGATTTGTTTTAGTTGGAGAACGACCCGAGTTATTCTGGGCCGCCTACGGGGTTGCGGTCGCCCCCACCGTAGGACTTTTTTGAGAGGGGGAGGTGGGAAGTTCGGGAGTCAGACATACCGGGTGTGGAGGCACACACAACACCGGAGACCCTCACCTGGTTTAGCCCGCCGGTCGTGACGGTGGCCCGGGGTGTGGCCGCTGGGAAGAACCCACTTCGAGGAGCCACAGGTGAGAGTTGGGTACCAGTTAGAGGCGGTCACAGGAGCATTCACCACCTGTACGAGACAAATGGAGCGACCAAATGCTATCTGTGTGGTGCTACCCCAAGCGCAACTGAATAACCGGTAATTTGTTATGAAAATCATCACCTGGGACAAATTCGGAAACCAAAAACAAACGCGTTACGGTTCACACACACGACAGTTCGACCGTCGTAGTCCAAAGATGTCCACCGTATGCTCCATGGAAGGGTGGAGCAGGGCCGGTGACTTGCGCGTGAATTAGTTTTAAGTGATAGTAGCCTTGCACTGCAGCTACCGCACCCTCTCCTCCTCCCCCACCTGAGCCCGGTGTCAAGACAGAGTCAAGAAGACCGAAGATGGGAGAGGGCGCAGGTGGCTGGCGCGACCGGAGCCGCCCTGGGCGTGCCACCACACCTGGCTCGGATCCCATGGAGTGGGAGTGCCATAAAGGCCACATTTAGAAGGAGCCATTGCAACCTGACTCTCAGTCCGCCAGTCAGCCACTCCACACAAAACACACATTGGGCTGACCGCGCGGTCCGAGTTATCCCGTCTGTTGGCAACCTTTCAAACCACGGCTTATAGCGCACCTTGATAGTTTCAAGCGCGTGATATTGTTTATAGTGAGGAACATGCTCTGAGCTTTCGATCTCACTCTCTCCACCACCCCCACAGTCAAACCGCTGTCCGAGCCGGTCAGCTGTCTGATGCTTAAGTGGGCGCAGCTGCTGGTGACCTCGTCTACGTGTACTACGTACACGACCTGGTCCCCCAAACACAAGCACCAGGATTTCACACAACGGGGAGTTGAACGGCTTACATCTCACATGTGTGAGATAGCCAGAGGTCACGTTAAGAAGGAGCCATCGCAGCCTGACTCTCAGACCATCATTCAGCCACTCCACACAACACAAATTGGACTAACTGCGAGGTCTGAGGGTAATTGTCAGTTGGCAACCTTCCAACTGCGGTGGTTAACGTAACCGCACACTCTTCTCCTCCCCCACCTGAGCCCGGTCTCACGACACAAGCAAGAAGACCGGAGGCGGGAGAGGACGCAGGTGGCTGGCACGGCCGGAGCCGCCCCTGGGCGTGCCACCACACCTGGCTCGGATCCCACGGAGTGGAAGTGCCATAAAGGCCACATTAAGAAGGAGCCATTGCAGCCCGACTCTCAGTCCGCCAGTCAGCCACTCCACACGAAACACACATTGGGCTGACCACGCGGTCCGAGTTATCCCGTCAGTTGGCAACCTTCCAAGCCACGGCTTTTATCGCACCGTGATATCTTCAAATGCGTCAGATTGATTATAGGGAGGAAAATGCGCTGAGCTGTCGATCTCACTCTCTCCCCACCCCCAAAATCAGACCACTGTTCGAGCCTGTCAATTTTTTGGTGCGGAAGCGGGCAAAGATGCTGGCGACCTCGTATATGCGTACAACGTGCATGACCTAACACCCCAAACACAAGCACCGGGATTTAACACAACATAGGGTAGAACACCCCCATCTCAAATGTGTTGGACAGCCAGAGGTCACGTTAGGAAGTAGCCATCGCAGCCTGACTCTCAGGCCACCAGTCTGCCACTCCACACAACCCACATTGGACTGACTGCGAGGTCTGAGTGTAATTGCCAGTTGGCAACCTTCCAACCGCGGCGGGTAACGTTACCGCACACTCTTCTCCTCCCCCACCTGAGTCACCAAGGACTTGTCCTCTATCGGCACAGTCGCCAGCAGGACGTGCAGGTCCTCGTATAATTTGTCCTTCGCCGCATCAGAGCTCGTCATTGGGGAGCGTAGGCGCTGATGACGGTGGTAAACTGGTCTCCCCGAAGAGGTAGGTGGAGGCAAATAAGGCGATCATTGATACCCTGTGGCAGACAGGGCAGACGTCCAACGATGTCGTTCCGAACGGCAAAGCTGACATCAGCGTCGCGTCGCTCTGACTTTGGCTGGACGATAGAGGAGAAGGTGTAGCCGGCACCCACCTCCTCTTGCTGACTCTGCTCGGAGAATCGGGTCTCGCTGAGAGCAGCAATGTCCACCTTGTAACGCGTCTGTTCCCAAGTGACTAGCGCCATCTTCCGTTCCGGCCGGTTGCTTCTCGGATTGTCTAAAAGGGAACGAACATTCCAGGTTGCAAGTGTGAGCAGACTCACCCAAGCAGCCCTGTGGGTATGGTGCAGGGGATGGGGACGGGGGATATTGTTGTTTGTTTGAGTTTTACGACAGTTATTTGGCGATCTGCGAGCCGCAGTCGGCTGCATAAGACGTGAGACCTAGCATTTGTTTAGGGCACCTTTTCTAGCCCCTTACTCCATGAGGAGGTGAGCAGTGCTGTCCCTAGATAGGGCTGCTCGGACATCCCAGACGTCTTCCAAACTCCACTATGGGTCAAAGTTTTGTTTTAGCGGTGCGATCCGAGTTAGCCTGGGCCGCCTTCGGGGTTGCTGCCGCCCCCACCGTAGGACTTTTTGAAGGGGGGATTGGGAAGTTCGGGAGTCATACATACCTGGTATGGACGCACACAGCACCGGAGACCCTCGCCAGGTTTAGCCCACAGGTTGTGACAGTTGCCCGGGGTGTGGCCACTGGGAAGAACCCACCTTCGAGGAGCCACAGGTGACAATGGCGTACCACTTAGAGGCGATAACAGGAGCATTCACGACCAGAACGAGACAAATGGAGCGACCAAATGCTACCTGTGTGGTGCTACCCCTTAAGAGTACCTCCCTTTCCCCTAGGGGGCAGACACACAGATACAAGACAAATTCACGGGCGCACCGCCTGTAATATTCTGCTGTCAAGGTCAGTCGCCCGACGGATAATCTCAGATGGCGCACAGGTTCAACTATTAGCGTTAGCATGGCGGGAATCTGGGCTGCACAGACTGCGTACACACTCCACACGATGCGCAGCCGACAGCTTCTCTCATGGTGGCACTAAAGTCATGCAGTCCGTCGCATTACCCACGTCCCCTCTACTCTGGCTTCATCGCCGGATTTAGGAATTAGCTACAGCCGTTAATCATAGGCAGTCACTAATCTGGTGTGCATCACAGCTAGAATGTTGATGGCAGCCCACCCGGCACAAACTCCGGTTCGGCATCACAGCACCGTCGAACTAGGGGAAACATGAGGACGTAGGTTCGAGGAAAGGACACAACGAACTCCCGGATATCTAGGATGCCTACTGGTTTCAGCCGATACTGCCATTCTGTGTGCACAAAATGGCGTCCATCCAGTACTGACCCCGATTCAGGGCTACAAAATCGCCTCAGGCATAAGGCCGGTTTGAACACCAAAGGTACATACCTGCCAACCCAGCCGCATCTCTTCTGTGCTGCAGACGCCTCTAGTACTTTAATTTATCACAAAAACTGAAATTGCACTCAGGAGGCCCCAAGAAAATAAACTGATATTTGAGAGAATTTCCAGTTTACCTGTGGCCAAGTCATTCCAAATCTCATCAGTCAGGAAAATGACACTGATGGGGATGAGGTTCTGGCTTGAGAAGAACGTGATCCACTTTAAACCGTAGGACATGTAGCCGGAAATGGTGACGGTACTCATGATCTCAGAATCTGCAAAAGCACAAACACAGGCAGACATAAACTACGGTCTGGAGTCTAGCTCTATGACATTGACCTGCAAAAGAGAACTTGCTTTATACTATGCAGTCCATCTCACATTTGATGGTTAATCTGAGAAAGGATTTAACCAACAGAATGTTTTGTGGCTACGAAGGAATTTGAAGATCGACTGAAATGGCCAGTAACCTGTCATCTCTTGAAATGGAAAACAAACCACTTGTGGATTTAACCCACAGTTGGTAAAAGGTCAGTTTGTGTAGACAAAAGATTCAGTCAAATGAAAAATGGGGAGACTTAACGTGGTGTTGAACAGCTTACTTATAAATCATGGTCTAAATTGACCTATACTGTCAAAAAAATCTGCTTTACGATGCTGGAGTGCAGCCAACTTAACCAAGCTCTTACGTCGGGTCGCTATGATAATCAAAAGTCCTGTGCAACACGACATTAATGCCATTCTTCATCCTTTTTCACCATCAAGTAATCCTTGTTGGCAGGCAGGAAAAGGTGCGGAGTTTCAAGGGGTAGGAGACTTACTGTTCACTATGTAACATGTAAAGAAGTTCGTTGAACAGTTCCCATTTGAGATGGAGATATTATGGATTCCAGACACCAACCTCTGAAAGGAAATGCGTAGCGACTGTTATTTGAGTGGATGTTAGTTTTTTTTGCTATCTCCATTGTGACGCGATCTATTGTTGGGCTGCAGTTCCACCTCTGTAGATTTCATCGGATCCTAAGGATGTTCAGTGATGCATCATGGTAAACAGCCACATCAAACATGATAAAGCGATATCAATCAGAGACTGGGGGAGGAAATGAACAGGAAGCCAGCCACGTCAGATAGTGTAAACGTGCTAAAATGTGAACCTTGGGAAAATACGGGAACAGTTTCCAGAGCAGCACACCCTCGACGTCATTCGGGTGTGCCCAGACGCTGCTGTCTGATTCACTGGCCTCCTGATTATTTACATATTTCAGGGAAAGTGCCCTCAAATGATCCGTTTGCTGCTCACAGCACATGTTTCATCAGATTTTATATCAGTACTCTTATTGTTCTTATGGGGAAATCGGGATAAAATTTAGGAGAGAACTTTCCCAAATGGGACTGTTGTATAAGGAAAACCTTAATAGGGACTTCTCTGATTTGTATGGCTTAGGGCTCTGTGCAAACCAAGTTCTTTTATGCCTACTGTCCTGGTGGTATGAACTACGTAACGGGCAAACTGAAAGGTATGAATTTGTTTCTCAATCAGCTTGCTTCTCTTATTTGTATGATCGTTTTGTGCAGGGATATATTGTTACATCCGTTGCCATAGGATTAGGTTGGTTTACATTGGGAAGAAAAAGACATCGACTTGCTCATATCATGCAGTAGAATGCTTATAAGCCTAACACAGATTGGTTGCTATGGCGGGAGAATACTCGTAGGGCCCGGGTTGGCCTAACGTTTAATTTGATTGGCTGAGGACGATATATGCAAGAAAGATAGCTCTGTCTTACTGTAATAAGATGAGTAGGGGTAGTCACACGTTAACTGATGGACTATAGGAGTCCATTTGCTCAGCTGCAACGCGTGTGATTGTATGTGTGAATTCGGCGAAATGGAAAACTGGCATCCAGTGGCTGTGACGTTCACTAAGCTAGGCTGTGGCAGCTGAAAAAGATATAACGAAAGGTTTTACTGTACTTGAAATAGGACCTGGAGTAATTGCTATTGGTCGTACGTTAATGGGCAATCAAGATCAACCATTGAACACCACGCCCATGTGACTTATGTCAGCCCAAATGGCAGGAACGTGTACTTTAACAGTAGGATGTTTTACTTAATGCGCAATACCGAAAGCTTCCAGGTGAAGACCAAATAGTCCGAGGTTGGAGGTTGAGGCGCGAACAACTGATGAGATAAAAGAGTCCAAAACAGAAAAGTTAGTCCTTTCTGTTTGCTTAGCACAGGCTAACATTGTTTGAGCTGATTTGTAACCCTCAGGTCCACCCAAGCCTTAAACTGACAGGTCACTCCACCATCCGCGGGTGATCAATCTTCAGTTCAACTTCGTCCAATAAGACCTTGTGTTATTTAGGGTAGCCGGGGATCCATAACTAAAATGGATTCCGTTTGAATCTAAATGCAAATGCTTTACTGTCCTCTTTCACGCATTCGTCGTTTTTTTCAATTGATCAGGTCTGTACTAAAGATCTGCCGCTTTGAATGATCTACGTGATACGGTCAGACGCGTGATATTACCGTATGTAGATCAAATCCGGTTTCTTATGTGTTCGAAGAGTTACCTAACTATGCAGCCTACTATGATTTTTTAGGATTCGCGTTTGACTTTGCAAACGCTGCGACGTAAAAAATGGGCAGTCATAGACAGCTGCTTCGAAAATTAGTTGGTCTCTTTCTCCATTTCAGAGCCACCGATTGTATTCTACTGGAAAGAAAAGTGCTCACGTTCCTCCAATACTCTCATTTCTAAAGGTGCGCCTTCGTTTAAATGGTAAGAATTTCCTTCTTTATACTTAGGCAGCTATTCGCTGGCCAAGTTTTTAACCCAAAGGTATTAATAAATTTTGAAGCAGCGTCCCCTGCACTTAGTATGAATAGGCATATGAAGGGAAAACCGTAGATGATATTCTTGTTTTCCAAGGCACCATTGATGGTATGAAACTTTTAAATAAAAGGCATGATCATGCCCAATCGGGAAGTCTGCTCACTTACGTCGTAGTAGCCCGGTAAAGTGGTTGTCGTTGAAAAGGGCTCGTTCACTTTTCCAATCACTGTGCGCTTATCTCCTGGTAGAAGAGAGTAGTCCGCACCTGAAAAGTAAAGTTTAAAGTTTTACAATTAGACATGTGTCGACCCTTCTGGATATTTTACTTGCTGGCGACACCGAATCGACCAACTGAGACAACACACAAAAATGGAATTTCAATCACTGATGGCACTACGGACTGCAGAACCGATTTAAGATACAGCTGAACTTATTCTGACTTTATTCATCCCAGTACTGGTGTCGGTAAGAATGCCTTGGATGGCCGCCTTAACAGGACACGGGACTAGGGACAGCACATAATACACGTGGCTTTGCGCCAAATTTCAAGGCAAGGATGTTTAGGGGTTAGGTTTGAGGTCAAGGTCAGCGTTGGGATTAGGGTCAATATTTGGCAAAGGTCGAAGGTTTTTCTCTTGCTGACTGTAGGGTTTAGGGTTAACGTAGGACTAGCGTTAAGATTAGGGTGACAGTTTAGTTTTATTTTAGTCTTAGCGCAAGGCGACCTATTTTAAGCGGGTGGGCGGTTACCATTCCCGTGTCCTGTTCAGGTGGCCATACAAGGCAGCCCTACCAATAACTCTATTTAGGGTAAATATTTCAAGGTCGTCTACTAAGAGAATAGATGATAACGCACCTCCTAATTCAGTAAGCAAAGGTTTGCTATTCCACTAAGTTAAACGCAACGGGCTAGGCTAGGCAAGCAACGAAAGCTCGTAACACAACAGTTTTCGACATCTGATGTTTAAAACAGCCGGTATTCATGTCCATCATATAGATCTATGGTGCAGAGCACTAAAAATGATTTTCAACTGTCTTCCTACTTGATCATCCGTCTGAGATGATAGATTTTCTCATGGTATCATCTCGTTTCTTCGTATCCACCTGATTGATGTAAATGAGCTGTGTGAGCCACGTAATTAACTTCAGTAATCGTCCGGGCCTCATGATTGTTTTAACGCCCTGCCCAAATTCGGAACAGGTATCATTTCAAAGTTCCCGCTTAGTTGAGCAGCCAGTTTCGATGGATCAAAGACCCAAAACAATCGATTTAACACGTTTACTTTCCAGTAATTATTGTCTAGATAAAATATTTTACATGCAAACTTCTATGACTGAGCCGGTGTAGAATTGCACATTACACATTACAAATTTCTTCTATACCTCGTCTCACCAATGAAAACGTTTTAAAACCAAATTTTCAGCAAAACTTACGCACGGTGCATATGAGGGTAAACGTGAGATAAAAGGCCGTGCGAAACTCCATTTTCTGCAAAAAGAAACCATAATATGAAGGGACTGGCTTGGAAAGTTTTATACAAATGACTAAGTGCTTAACGAATTCGTGGTCATGGAATTGACTACTGGAAAACTGGAATATGGAATAAAAGCTACGTATGCTCAGGGAATCCTATCACTTGTGTCCTCCAAGGTTTCAGCCGACAAACTGGTACACTTTAAAATTTTGCATCAGGCCTCCATACTATTGCTGTCCACATACGGCCCGTCTGTTTCAAACATAGACCTCGTACGATACATAACTGTGCCTATTTTTGAATCCGCACGATGAAAGCGGTCAATTCTAGTAGTTTACGCCCCTCAGCACTACGCTTCGTATTGACTCCTTGGCTTAACTGTCTCCGAAAATACAATACCTGCTTCAAATATAAGATGAAAAATATGTGAACTAAAAAGACCAGTGTAACACACATGCACATGTGTACGCACACCGAACGCAAAAAGCAGTGAGCAATGGGTTCGTAGTTAGGATGGCAATAGGATTATCCCTATCGCGAGAGCGAGCTCTTGACTTCCGAATTCAGCCAAAGGAGTTGGTTACTCCGAACAAGTTCAGAGGTCCAGAGACAAAAGGCCCTTCTCTTTATTCAACTCACCAAAACGCAGAATTAGATTGGACGGGGTGGCACCCGTTGAACGAATCTCACAGTCATGGTGCGCCCATTATTAAAATCAGATTAATAATAAAGTTATCAACGCATAACATGAGGAGTAAGGAGGTTTTCAAGCCATGCTTGGTCAACTTGTCATCTCTGAGATAGCAACACGAAGTTTATCTGTTCTAGACAAGAGCGAAGCATCCAATGAAGCAAACATTTCTAAACCCGGCGGTGGAATGTAAGTGGCTTATGAGCCCGCACTTATCACCTTAGCTGTCCAAGGATATGGGTCAGGCAAAAGACGAACCGGTACAATTGACATTTTCGGATCTAGGGTCCATACTGTTGTGCTTCATATACGGCCTGGCCTTTTCACAGGCATTTACACACTTTTTTAAGTTCCAAGATGAATATGTTACGTCTTGTTCCACTCAGGTACGTATTAAGTTCCTGGACCATTCAACACCTACTTCTAACAAGTTGAAAAAAAATATGTGCGAATTCTGGGTACTCAACAGACGCACATGCAAATGTCCATCAATTCTGAGTTTTAAACCGGCAAATCTCCCTCTATGAATGAGGAAAGTCATAAGCAGTGGGTTCCTATTTAGAATGGCCGCTGGATCAGCACGACCGGGACATAAAAAGAGTGAGCTCCTGACTCCAGAATTTAATCGAAGTTGCAAGTTTGAGATCCAGAGGGAGAATGCACTTTCCTTTTTCAATTCTTTAAAATGCAAAAGCGGATTGGGCAGGGTGGCACCTGTTTACCGAATTTCATATTCAGTTTAGTTTAGTTTAGAACTGAACTGAACTGGCCAAAGGAGCTGGTCTAGTCATGCTTAGTCAGAAGTTTATCCCCAGGTGGACCGGGAACATGCACTGAGCATCCCTCAGGAACATGGGGGTGGAGTCTGGAAGGTAACTGCCCTTCTTGACTTGACTGTGACGGATCTCAACTCTATTAGTGAAGCATCATCACTTGTCGCAGACAGACAGGCAGGCATATAGGTTTACAAACAACCGAAACAAAAAAAAAGCAAAAAAACAAAAAAAAGGAAAAAAGAAAAGCATACGCACTCTGTAGGAGAAGTTTCCAGCTAGACTGACTGTGGGGTATTTGAACCCTCTACTGCACCGTTTGACTGAACGAACGTGAGCCAATGTGGTCAAGAAAACCCAATGATAGATGGTGGAAAGGGGAGAATTGAGAATTTGGCCTCCCATACACATAAAAATACAATCGAAGAAAATTTCATAAAGTCCACCAATCAAATTACACAGGTTCTGGAGACAAAACTCCACGTTCGGTGACAATGCAGATTAAAAGAAAACATAACATTAAGATGTGAGAATTGAGCAAAGAAGACAATGCTTAGTTGTGACTTTGGCAAATTAATAAGCCTATCTAACGAAGCAGACAGGCTGTAGGTGTTGTCAGCATTTACTCCTGAATGCCCTCATCAACATCAGATGTCAGCTGTCGCAGTGCATTGCAGTGCTCACATAGGCAGGCCCATAGGTTTACAAACAACCGAAACAAATAAGGGATTCACCCCAACGAAATAAGCTTATCTAAGGAGCAGACAGGTTGTAGGCGTAGTTTGCACCGGGACTGCCAGAAGGCTGCATGAGCTGTTGGTAGAACATGTAGACTGCGAGCGTTTGCGAATTAACAGATCCTCCCCCACCTGCTGAGTGGCCAAACGTGAAACAATGGGGTCAAGAGAAGGCAGTGCTTAGTAGAAGGTAGGGCGAAACTTTGAGCAGTTGGATTCCCATACGCTTAAAGGCCCTATCGTTGGATATTTCATGGAGTCCACATACCATAGCACACATTTACTGAGGAAAAACCTCGAAGTTACGTGGCAGAAGCGCCGACATAGATTTGAAGATGATATAAGATGAATATAAGAGAACTTATTAAAGCAGACTGCACTCACTTGTGACTGCAAGGGATCGTCGTCTGACTTGGCAAGTGCACCGACGGCAAGGACGGAGGTTTTTAAACAGCTATCACCAAGTCTCGTAGCAACGTTTGCCTACGCATCGTCGTTACCGACGAGCAGACGGTACCAACCAATGGAGGTACGAGCCCTCCTTCCAGCCGCGTCGTTATGCCAACTTTCGGTTTTTACGCCTACAATGTGTCTCAAGGAGACTGAGCTCTTCTTCTAGCTGCGCGAATGATGAGTGCATCCCTCCTCGAAGCGTCGTTGACGTCTGCGTGCGCTTGCAAGAATGTAAGGTTCGCAGTTTTTTGCGCGCGTCGTGAGAGGACCTATGGCCGTCACATGCATTCTAAGAGCTCAATTGTGGAGTTTTCTAAATCAACCTTAATGAACACTTTGAAAGACACTGTACCATTTATCTGACTGCAACATACGAGTCCAAACTGTGGGACGTATACTGCTCTCGATTATTTTGAATTGATCGTTGACACGATTTTGCTTATCTCCATTGGCTTCCTAGGATGTTTATTCGCTAGGCTTCCCAGAGAGTAAGGTTAGGAAGACGTCGTGCCAGTCGCAGTTCGTACTAGTCAGGACTAAGATAGCAGCAGACAGCAGTACCCGCATTTTGACCTTCCGCGTTTCCCTTCCCCTCATGTACTCAACTTCTCATCAACCCCCCAAAAGTTCTTAGTCTGTTTGCAAATCAGAATCAAAATTGCTATCCACATATCAGGCTCCATGTATCTATTTCGCCTGTACACTCCAGCAAATGTAAGGTTGCTGAGCCTGTATTTGCTGCAAACGTTGGGCAATCTCGTATCCTCGAGAGGTCATTTGATGGCGTGGAGTACCCAATCGGATACTGCTTATAGGTTAATTTTTGAAATATTTCGCATGGAGAGGGTATGAAGAAAATTAACACTTTTTGATGATCATAATGAAGCATCAATCTAATTAGTCTACAAGTTTTAAATTCGGCATCTTAACAGACTAGAGAAAATAACCACTGCAGCAGACACCGACAGATCGAACACCTGACACACTAAAGGGTCACCAGAGAAAAACAGAAAAATTGCATCCTGGTACTGACTTATCCCCAGCACATCTTCTTATATTCGTGGCAGGAACATTTTAAAGCGTTGCCCCAACTACATTGACTTGCAGCACCCGCATATACTGAATTAGGATACAGCAATTAACCGGCAGTCAGTTATTTCCGTGTGTCCTGCTATAATCTATGGTCTTTAGGAGAACCTAGGTTTAAAACGTTTCAGGAGACTTAATTCAGACTCCGTACCAAGTGCGCGTCTTAATAATAGTAAGTAGGTAAACAAAACCGTAGAGATGAATGCTATACACGAGATCAAGTGAGGTCATGCCCAACATCATGCGTTGACTGTGCAAAACCAGTGGAAACGGGATGTGGAGCAATGCATATGACATGTCTAATGTGAGCTCTGACGTGGTCCCAGACGTGTGATTATTGTAGCAGTTGTCTGTCAGGGGTGTGGCTGACAGGAGAGTTATCATTCACACGATAAAATTGCCCTTTCCGTCTCTTATGCAGTTTGTTGTTTATTTACGTCCTGCATACTTCACAGGGAAAGAGACTTATGCTTTGAGTAACTTGTAATTGAGCAATTCATGCGGATATTATTTGAGACTGAGCCCCAATACAGAACGGGATGACTAAATTCCGTAAGCACTTGGTGATCGTTAATCATCAAATGTCCATATTCCCTATCTAACCGACAAGACAACGAGCCCGTGGCTCAATAAATAGAGCGTTGGACTTCTGATCAACAGGTTGCAGGTTCGAGCCTTGGGTGATGCGCCACCTGGGGTTGGGAATGTCTGGCCAATGATGGTTTATGAGCCAAAAACGACCATCGCAGTCTGCTTTGTTTTATTCTGCATTATTAATCTGCCTCTAATACTGTTACAAATGCTTCAAAAATTAGAACGATTCGGTGATGAAAGCTCACCGATCATAAGCGGATCCCAATCGTCCCGTTCTAGAGCCCTGCCAGCAGGCACCGAGTGTCCAGTAGTAGTAGTAGTAGTATTAGTAGTAGTCGTAGCAGTAGTAGTAGTAGTAGTAGTAGTAGTAGTAGTAGTAGTAGTAGTAGTATGTAGTAGTATTAGAAGTAGCAGCATTTGTGGCAGTATTAGAGGCAGATTAATAATGCAGAATAAAACAAAAGCGAGACTGCGATGATCGTTTTGGCTCATAAACCATCATTGGCGAACATTCCAGTGGCATCACCAGTACTTCGATCAGAACCAGACGTCTACTTTATTGAGCCGCGGGCTCATGTCTTCTCGGTCGATCAGAATATGAGACATTTGATGATCTCGATCACCAACTTACAGGAAATGTGCATCATCCGTTCTGATCCGCATCGATGCTGCAATTACTATCGCATAAGTCTCTTTCTATTGTGAGTATGCAGAACGTAAATAAAACAACCGCATAAGCGAACGGAAAACGTATATCAAACCAGTGACATGCTAACTTTCGTACACGTCTGGGACCACGTCAAAGCTCACATTAGACATGTCGCCATATTGCTCCACATCCCGTTTCCACTGGTTTACAGTCAAACGCATGATGATGGCATGACCTCACTTGATCTCGTGTAACGTTCATCTCTGCGGTTTTGTCTACCTATTATTAAGACGCGCACTTGGTACGGAGTCTGAAGTAAGTCTCCTGAAAACGTTGCAAACCCTAGGTTCTCCAAGACTCCATAGATTATAGCAGGACACGCGGAAAATAACTTTGACTGCCGGTGTGCTGTATCTAATGCGTATATGCGGGTCTTCAAAGTCAATGTAGTTGAGCGACGCTTTAAAATGTTCCTGCCACGAATATAAGAAGATGTGCTGAGATAAGTCAGTACCAGGATGCAATTTTTCTGTTTTTCTCTGGTGACCCTTTAGCTGTCGGTCGATGTCGATCTGTCGGTATCTGCTGCGGTGATTATTTTCTCTGTCTGTTAAGATGCCGAATTTAAAACTTGTAGAACTAATTAGATTGATGCTTCATTATGATCATCGAAAAGCGTTGATTTTCTTCGTGC
The DNA here is from genome assembly GCA_017591395.1 of Schistocephalus solidus. Classification (NCBI taxonomy): domain Eukaryota; kingdom Metazoa; phylum Platyhelminthes; class Cestoda; order Diphyllobothriidea; family Diphyllobothriidae; genus Schistocephalus; species Schistocephalus solidus. The sequence goes on from WEDG01001721.1 coordinate 48,935, forward strand.
CCTCTATGCGAAATATTTCAAAGATAACCTATAAACAGTATCCGATTGGGTACTCCACGCCGTCAAATGAGCTCTCGAAGATACGGATCGTAACGTTTGCAGCAAATACAGGCTCAGCAACTGCTGCATTGCTGGAGATGGACGGGCGAAAGTACGGGAGCCTGATATATGGATAACATTTTGATTCTGATCTGCAAAACAGACTAAAGAAACTTTTGGGGGTTGATGAAGTTGAGTGCATGAGAAGAAACGCGAGTCGAAATAGCAGTACTGCTGTCTGCTGTATCTTAGTCTGACTGGTGACCGGCGCGACTGACACGACATCTTCTAACCTTGCTTAGGGAAGCCTGGCGAATAAACATCCTGGAAACCAATGAAGATAAGCATCGTCATGATCAATTCAAAATAATCGAGAACGTATCGTCCCACGCGATTTGGATCTTCGTAAGCTACGGTCAGTGTCTTTCAAAATGTTCGTGCAGGTTGATTTGAAAACCCTCTATTGAGTTCGTGAGATGCGTGTGACGCCATAGATCCTTCAGCGCGGCTGCACTTACATTCTGCAAGCGCACGCAGACGTCAACGACGCTTGGCGATGCACTTTCATCATTCGCGCGGCTAGTCGTCTCTTGAACGCATTGTGAGGCGTAAAAACCGAAGTTGGCATAAATGAGGCGCTGCGATACCTCCATTGGTTGGTACCGTCTGCTCGTCGGTAACGACGATGCGTAGGGCAAACGTTACTACGAACTTGGTATTGTCTCCGTCGCTTGCCGCTGTCGTGCGCTGACGTCCTACGATCTGATACGGTGCGATCTGCTGTAATAGTTCTATATTCATCTTATATCATCTTCAAATCTATCGCGCTTCTCCTACTCAGGTACTTTTCTCGGTAAATGATAGCATATTATGTGAACTCCATGAAAATATCAACGATAGAACCTGCTACATGGTGAATGAAATATCAAAGTTTCTCCTACCTTCTGCCCGCTTACCTTCTTGACCCCATTTCACGTTGGCCTCAGCAGGTGAGGATCGTAATCCAAAAATCGCGATCTACATGTTCTCCCCAACAGCTCGTAGCACTTCTGGCAGTCCCCTGTGCAAACAACGCCTACAACTTTCTGCTCCTTAGATAAGCTTATTTAGTTGGGGTGAATCCCTTATTTGTTTCGGTTGTTTGTAAACCTATGGGCCTGCCTATGTGAGCACTGCAATGCACTGCGACAGCTGACATCTGATGTTGATGAGGGCATTCAGGAGCAAATGCTGTTGATTAACCTTGCTTTGGTAATGGAATTGCAATTCAACAGAGTCAAGTCTTGCTAGACTGTTAACTTTCAGGTTTGAACCCGATCTTCCTGCGAAATTATCTGTAACAGGTTCACCTATCCCGGCGATAACCTTATAACTATGCATGACTAGACCAGCTCCTTCGACGATCTATATAAATCTCCATGCTCAGTTCAGTTCTGAATTGAACTGTACTAAGTGTTGGATTCGTTCAACGGATGCGACCCAGTTCAATTCACTTTTGCACGTTGGTGAGTTAAAAAGGGGAAGTGCATTCTCCCTCTAGATAGCAAACCCGGAAATCGGTGTTATATACCCGTAGTTGTGATCCTAAATAGGAACTCACTGCTTACGCTTTTTTGGCGTTCATGGAGGGAGATTGCTAGCGAAAACTGAATATTTACGTGCATTATTGTGGTCTTTTAATTACCCAGAATTTTGACTTTTTTCCTCTGTGTTAGCAATAGATTTTGTATGGTCCAGGAACGTAATATGTACCTGAGCTGTGTGAGACGTAAAATGTTCATCATGGATCCCATGAAACGGACAGACTGTTTATGAAGCATGGCAGTATGGAACCTATTTTTGCACATTTCAAGTGTATCAGTTTGTTTTTTTACGTGACCTATATCCTTTAAGAGCACACCTGATGAGTCTGGGATCATTCCACCGTTGGAGTTTGCAATTGTTGGTTCATTGGCTGCAAATCCGTAAAGCGCTTAATCTTTTGAGTAACAATTTTCAAGCCACTTCTCTCATATTATCGTTTCTTTTTGCAGAAAATGGCGTTCTCCAAGGCCTTTTACCTCACTCTGAACCTCATATGCAGCGTAGGTAAATCTGGCTGAAAATTGAGTTGTGAAAATGTTAAACTGGTTGAATATTTATAAGAAAAATCGCAATGAAAACTTGGCATCTTTCGAACATATCTATTCACCATTTACCCTGCTAGACAATACTCGCATGATGTTTAGGTTGCTCTGGTCAATTTCTGAGTGAGATTCACTCCAATATTCTTGATTTACGATTGTGCCGCTTACTTAATGTCATTACAGTACAAGTGACTTAACCATTTAAATCCAAATTCACGCCCCTTAGCATGCTCAAACGTGCACAGTGCCGGAATTTTTGTATTTTTGCCTTGAAATAATCTTTATTTTGCATTTTAAATTCACCAATTCTGTTTTCAGATACCTTTCCTACCTAACAGTAAAATAAAGTGCAATTCTACACTGGTTTCTTCATAGATGCTTTATCTTAGTAAAATTCATGGAAATCACTTTGGGCCATCAAAACTGGCAGCTCGAATAGACGGGAACTTTTCAGCGTTTGGTACAGGCGTCTATCCAGTACTTCATTTGGAAAGGAATGAGGGCCTATCTTAAATTGGTTCGGCAGTTAGCAGGGCCATCGATTCGGATTGGCACATATCTAATTTTAAAATTATTCAACTTTTCTTCTAAGGTGCGGAATACTCTCTTCTACCAGGAGATAAGCGCACAGTGATTGGAAAAGTGAACGAGCCCTTTTCAACGACCACCACTTTACCGGGCTACTACGACGTAAGTGAGCAGACTTCCCGATTGGGCATGATCATGCCTTTTATTTCAAAGTTTCATACCATCGACGGTGCCTTGGAAAACAAGAATATCATCTACGTTTTTCCCTTTATATGCCTATTCATACTAAGTGCAGGGGACGTTGCTTCAAAGTTTATTAATACCTTTGGGTTAAAAACTTGGCCAGCGAATAGCTGCCTAAGTATAAAGAAGGAAATTCCTACCACGTAAATGAAGGGGCACCTTTAGAAATGAGAGTATTGGAGGAACGTGAGCGCTTTTCTTTCCGGTAGAATACGAGCGTTGGCTCTGACATGGAGAAAGAAAACAAATAATTTTCTACGCAGCTGCCTATGAAGGCCCATTTCTTACGTCGCAGCGTTTGCAAAGTCAAACGCGAATCCTAAAATATCATAGTAGGCTGCATAGTTAGGTAACCCTTCGAACACATAAGAAACCAGATGTGAACTACATACGGTAATATCACGCGTCTGACCGTATCACGTAGAGCATTCAAAGCGGCTGACCTTTAGTAAAGACCTAATGAATGGAAAAAAACGACGAATGCTTGAAAAAGGACAGTAACGCATACTCTGTCATTGAATTTAAATTTAAACTGAATCCATTTTAGTTATGGATCCCCTGCTACCCTAAATAACACAAGGTCTTTTTGGACGAAGTTGAACTGAAGATTGATCACCCGCGGATGGTGGAGTGACCTGTCAGTTTAAGGCTTGGGTGGACCTGCGGGTAACAAATCAGACCAAACAATGTTAGCCTGTGCTAAGCAAACAGAAAGGACTAACTTGTCTGTTTCTGACTCTTTTATCTCATCAGTTGTTCGCGCCTCAACCTCCAACCTCGGACTATTTGGTCTTCACCCGGAAGCTTTCGGTATTGCGCATTAAGTAAAACATCCTACTGTTAAAGTCCACGTTCCTGCCATTTGGGCTGACATCAGTCACATGGGCGTGGTGTTCAATGGTCGATCCTGATTGCCAATTAACGTACGACCAATAACAATTACTCCAGGTCCTATTTCAAGTACAGTAAAACCTTTCGTTGTATCTTGTTCAGCTGCCGCAGCCTAGCTTAGTGAACGTTACAGCCACTGGATGCCAGTTTTCCATTTCGCCGAATGCACACATACAATCACACGCGTTGCAGCTGAGCAAATGGACGCCTATAGTCCATCAGTTAACGTGTGACTACCCCTACTCATATTATTACAGTAAAACAGAGCTATCTTTCTTGCATATCTCGTCCTCAGCCAATCAAATTAAACGTTAGGCCAACCCGGGCCTTACGAGTACCCTCCCGCCATAGCAACCAATCTGTGTTAGGCTTATAAGCATTCTACTGCATGATATGAGCAAGTCGATGTCTTTTTCTTCCCAATGTAAACCAACCTAATCCTATGGCAACGGATGTAACAATATATCCCTGCACAAAACGATCATACAAATAAGAGAAGCAAGCTGATTGAGAAACAAATTCATACCTTTCAGTTTGCCCGTTACGTAGTTCATACCACCAGGACAGTAGGCATAAAAGAACTTGGTTTGCACAGAGCCCTTAGCCATACAAATCAGAGAAGTCCCTATTAAGGTTTTTCCTTATACAACAGTCCCATTTGAGAAAGTTCTCTCCTAAATTTTATCCCGATTTCCCCATAAGAACAATAAGAGTACTGATATAAAATCTGATGAAACATGTGCTGTGAGCAGCAAACGGATCATTTGAGGGCACTTTCCCTGAAATATGTAAATAATTAGGAGGCCAGTGGATCAGACAGCAGCGTCTGGGGCACACCCGAATGACGTCGAGGGTGTGCTGCTCTGGAAAACTGTTCCCGTATTTTCCCAAGGTTCACATTTTAGCACGTTTACACTATCTGACGTGGCTGGCTTCCTGTTCATTTCCTCCCCCAGTCTCTGATTGATATCGCTTTATCATGTTTGATGTGGCTGTTTACCATGATGCATCACTGAACATCCTTAGGATCCGATGAAATCTACAGAGGTGGAACTGCAGCCCAACAATAGATCGCGTCACAATGGAGATAGCAAAAAAAACTAACATCCACTCAAATAACAGTCGCTACGCATTTCCTTTCAGAGGTTGGTGTCTGGAATCCATAATATCTCCATCTCAAATGGGAACTGTTCAACGAACTTCTTTACATGTTACATAGTGGACAGTAAGTGTCCTACCCCTTGAAACTCCGCACATTTTCCTGCCTGCCAACAAGGATTACTTGATAGTGAAAAAGGATGAAGAATGGCATTAATGTCGTGTTGCACAGGACTTTTGATTATCATAGCGACCCGACGTAAGAGCTTGGTTAAGTTGGCTGCACTCCAGCATCGTAAAGCAGATTTTTGACAGTATAGGTCAATTTAGACCATGATTTATAAGTAAGCTGTTCAACACCACGTTAAGTCTCCCCATTTTCATTTGACTGAATCTTTTGTCTACACAAACCGACATTTTACCAACTGTGGGTTAAATCCACAAGTGGTTTGTTTTCCATTTCAAGAGATGACAGGTTACTGGCCATTTCAGTTGATCTTCAAATTCCTTCGTAGCCACAAAACATTCTGTTCGTTAAATCCTTCCTCAGATGAACCATCTAGGTGAGATGGACTGCATACTATGAAGCAATTTCTCTTTTGCAGGTCAATTTCATAGAGCTAGACTCCAGACCGTAGTTTTTGTCTACCTGTGTTTGTGCTTTTGCAGATTCTGAGATCATGAGTACCGTCACCATTTCCGGCTACATGTCCTACGGTTTAAAGTGGATCACGTTCTTCTCAAGCCAGAACCTCATCCCCATCAGTGTCATTTTCCTGACTGATGAGATTTGGAATGACTTGGCCACAGGTAACCTGGAAATTCTCTCAAATATCAGTTTATTTTCTTGGGGCCTCCTGAGTGCAATTTCAGTTTTTGTGATAAATTAAATTACTAGAGGCGTCTGCAGCACAGAAGAGATGCGGCTGGGTTGGCAGGTATGTACCTTTGGTGTTCAAACCGGCCTTATGCCTGAGGCGATTTTGTAGCCCTGAATCGGGGTCAGTGCTGGATGGACGCCATTTTGTGCACACAGAATGGCAGTGTCGGCTGAAACCAGTAGGCATCCTAGACATCCGGGAGTTCGTAGTGTCCTTTCCTCGAACCTACGTCCTCATGTTTCCCCTAGTTCGACGGTGCTGTGATGCCGAATCGGAGTTTGTGCCGGGTGGGCTGCCATCAAAATTCTAGCTGTGATGCACACCAGATTAGTGACTGCCTATGATCAACGGCTGTAGCTAATTCCTAAACCTGGCGATGAAGCCAGAGTAGAGGGGACATTGGTAATGCGACGGACTGCATGACTTTAGTGCCACCATGAGAGAAGCTGTCGGCTGCGCGTCGAGGGAGGTATATACGCAGTCTGTGCAGCCCAGATTCCCGCCATGCTAACGCTAATAGTTGAACCTGTGCGCCACCTGAGATTATCCGTCGGGCGACTGACCTTGACAGCAGAATATTACAGGCGGTGCGCCCGTGAATTTTTTCTTGTATCTGTGTGTCTGCCCCCTAGGGTGAAAGGGGGTACTCTTAAGGGGAAGCACCACACAGGTAGCATTAGGTCGCTCGATTTGTCTCGTTCTGGTCGTGAATGCTCCTGTTATCGCCTCTAAGTGGTACGCCATTGTCACCTGTGGCTCCTCGAAGGTGGGTTCTTCCCAGTGGCCACACCCCGGGCAACTGTCACAACCTGTGGGCTAAACCAGGCGAGGGTCTCCGCTGCTGTGTGCCTCCACACCAGGTATGTATGACTCCCGAACTTCCCAATCCCCCCCTTCAAAAAGTCCTACGGTGGGGGCGGCAGCAACCCCGAAGGCGGCCCAGGCTAACTCGGATCGCACCGCTAAAACAAAACTTCGACCCATAGTGGAGTTTGGAAGACGTCTGGGATGTCCGAGCAGCCCTATCTAGGGACAGCACTGCTTACCTCCTCATGGAGTAAGGGGCTAGAAAAGGTGCCCTAAACAAATGCTAGGTCTCACGTCTTATGCAGCCAGTAGTAGTAGTACTGACAGTAGTAGTAGTAGTAGTAGTAGTAGTAGTAGTATTAGTAGTAGTAGTATTAGTAGTAGTAGTAGTAGTATTAGTAGTAGTAGTAGTAGTAGTAGTAGTAGTAGTAGTAGTAGCAGTAGTAGTAGTAGTAGTAGTAGTAGTAGTAGAAGTAGTAGTAGTAATGACAGTAGTAGTGACAGTAGTATAGTACAAGTGGTGTGCCCGGGAATTTGACGTGTGTGTGTGGAGCAGGCAATGCTTCGCGGTCGAGGATATCTCACCTGTGTCAGAGTGTATTTCCACAAAAACAAATCTACATCATATAGGAGAACTAATAGAACTGCTGGAACTTCTGGTCTGCTATCGAAGAACCGATTGATGTTTATATATTGCCAGGCAGTTGTGTAGGGTGGATCAGGAGTCAGTAAAGTTGCGGTGAGGCGCAGTATGGACATCTTACCGGCATCACCATCGCCGCTTTCGCCTGTTCGGTTTTGTAATCGAAAGGCCTTGCTCACTGGCAATTGCGATACGGTTGAGGTCAAGGTCTGAGGAAATGGCACGAATTTCAGCCTCGCGGGACCTTAAGGCGATACCTATCCGGTAAGTGCTATAACTGATTCCTTGTCATTTAACATTAAGTCGGAAAGGCTTTGACGGATCTTACGCCACGAACGCAAAGGATGCATGTAAATATTCCACTTTATTTTGTAAATCACGCCGTGAATTGAAGCTCCGTTGGGATAAGTAGAAACAGGGGGTTCATTTTAACCTCGCCATCCGCATTCACCAAGCGTTTCAAACTTTAAAAATCAACCTAATCCTTTTGACTTACTAAATTTCGTAGGTTCAATTCAACCACAATACTCGTTGCCACTCGTCATTCGAGCGAAAGGACAAGTTACGCTCACACTGACCTGTTCGATTCTGACAAATGGTTTGACAACGCCTCAGGTAAGCCACCTTTCACATTTTTACTCAAATCATCTGCCAGAATTACTTGCCTTTGACCATCAGTTAAGAATGCCGACTAGAAATCCGTCTCAGTAGTGGGTACACGAATCCATTATTTCTCGAAGCAAATGAGCTTCGGATGGGTGGCAGGGATCACAAAGAGCCAATCATCTGCACAACGGATCTCGGGTAAACCAAGATTTTAGGGGATGGGGTGTTGGCAGAGATACAAGTAGATTTATACAACCCTGGCTTCATTCAGTCAATCATACCACTGATCATTATCTGGGACCAGAGTGACAAAAATGCGCACACATATTGCACTGGTAGTCAACGGACAGGGTTTACCGGGTGGATCAAGAGTATTTCATTGGACCAGATGGGGTTAGGACTGAATGAATGATGAACTTCATCTGAGATTGGAGACTTCTTCATCCACTTTTCGATCTTGACCAGAAGCTGATTTAAGACGAGGAAGGGGTGACGATGGAAAACGCGAAGAGGAGATGAGAGGTAGATTACTCGAAGGTAGTGTGGCCATTATTTGTGCGATAGCTTTACGTGTCGTATTTAGAAATCGTCCATATCCAGCCGATCACTTCCTAGCCTGGGATCATTGTCGAATGCTCAAAATGTTTAAATCAGGTTTTTTTCCTTGCAGAGGACATTATCCACGGGCAGGTCTAATTTGGTCTTCTATCATCAAGGTGGAAAAAATTCTGTGAACAATGTAAGCAGTCATGCACAAATAATGAATCTGGGTAAGTTGCTGTAGTGTGTCTTAACATCTAACTTTGACAACCGACTCCATCTTTAAAATATTTTGACGCTGCTGTCCAACTTCTATATATTTTCATATTATAATTATTTTTTGTTCTTTCAGAGGACCGAACGATACTAATTCATCGTGTGATGACTCTGACAGTCAAACAGAATCAACCAATCGATTTTTATGCTTGCAATACCAAAGACTATTGGCTCACTCATACTATTGACTGGAGTAAGTTTAACCGAGACATTGGCCATAAGGTATAAAATGTAAATTACGATAAAACATTACAATTCATTAATATTGACAAGAAAATGGCCGCGAAAATAGGATTAACTGGAAAGTTTACTCTGTTGAGCATGGAGCCTTAAATCATTTTTTTTTAATTTTAGCTTCTGCTGATTCGGGTAGGCCAGCCCCTCTGTTTTTTCATGTGCTCCATCAAACTGCAATCTTCACTGTATTCTGAAATTCGTCCTTCCTCAAGAAGAAGATCCTTTTAATGGATAGTTTGTAAAAACCTTACGATCGTTATTTTTCCTTTACAGCTGAAAAACGCTCCATCTCCAGGTTACTTTCGGGTAAAGAAAACTTATTCTTGCTTTAGTTAAAAGGAAGCTTACTGTCTTTGGTTGTGTTATTACGTAACTGACTTAGAATGCGGCCTACCTAGTCAGAATCTGTTATTCTAACCAGCGTTGGTAGTTTATCCTCTATGGGTGAAACCTCTTTCAATGAGAGAGCATTTTTGGTAAGCGAGAATAAGGTGATTCCTGTCAAAGGTAGCCGAACAAACCTTGTGCTGCCGCTACTTGCAAGAGGCTGCTCAAGATCGCTGGAAAAAGAAGGCACGGCGTTTGCGATTCGCACTCAACCCCATCATCAGAGCCAGTTGTGGGCATGAGCAGATATTTTCACTGGAGCTGCAGTCAAAATAGCCCTCCTAGAATAAGCAATACATTTTGAGGCATTCCTTTTAGACACCGGACGCTGGCAATGTGCGTTCGGTCAATCCTCAGAAAACCATCTATACCCGATAAAGACTTCTGTCTTCTTGATCGTGTCCTGACAGTTGGCCCAGGTGAGAGAGGAAGTGAGAGTAAGTTAGATGCGGCGCAAGTCTCACACAAGGAAACTGTCATTAAGATAGCCCAACTTCATGGAGATTATCATCCTTTACACTTACTCAATTTTCTCCCTTATTTAAGTTTTCAATTGTAGATATATTTTCCTTATCTTTTTAGGATTTGCGCCGCTGTTAATGCTGGTGGTGGTCAATTAACTTATCAAAAATATTCCAAAGCCGGTGTATGGAAAAAGGATTCAGATGCAACTGACAGAAGATCTATTGTTTGTGTATATTTTTTCCTTCTCTTGGTCACTTTTATTTGTCAAGATCACACCCTTATAATGTGCATCTGATGGTTGCGTTCGTTATTACATTCAGGGGAAAATGTGTTTCCGGGATTCTGGTTCATTGATTCGTTGTCGATCTTAACATATACACGGCAGTAAGCATGCTCTTCCATTCATTCGATCGACTAAACAGAAAACTCCAGCCTGATTTGTTGTGTAGAAAATTTGTGCCTCCTAAAAGCCGAACATTTCAAGATTGATATGAATCACCTGGACTGGCTTGATTTTAGTGCGCTCCCCTCATTTAGACTTCTTGTGGTATTAAGGTTTGCGCTTTATTAAAGAAAGGCTGAGAAGTGCAAGTCAGCTAATACTGGCTGAACTCTATCCACTAGCGGCCAAAGTGCGTTCATCGATCAAGTCGTCGGACCTGTTCATTGTACTGCGCCTCGAGCCCTCACAGCCAGTCGTACAGTAACCAATTATAAAAAGAGGGACTCGGATGGCCATTTCTAACTCATTAACTATGGACAGCAGTCCATATCAAACCCCACGGCTGAACGTCATGGGAATTCAATCAACATTCTTGCGTCACTTGGCTTTAATAGGTCCAAAGTTCCGTCTTTAGGTCACGGACCGTATTCTTATTAGTTGTGATTGGGAATATTGTCATTGTCGTGGAAGACGCATTTACCAAATGGGTAACGATACCTACTTGACCTGTGGAGCTTCAAGGTTCAATCTAAAGCCATTTTAGTGGAGTTATGCGGGACGCTAAATCAAAATGTAAGTTTGCAAAGGTTGATTGTGTTATCCCTTTTCATTTAACATAATGCTCTCTAGAAGAAGGAAACTTTAAAATACTCAAATGCGATCGGTACTATTTGTTGTAAGTTTAAGACAAACTTGCCTCAACATCCAGCGTTTCGCACAAACGATTGAACGCTACAAAGAAATCAAAAAATAATGTTTCTATAATAGCTAGAATGTTCTCTGTGCCTCCGCCACTCTGCTCTGGGTTCGAATTCCACCGAGGCTGCCACTTTTTTACAATTGGGCCAAATGGAGGAATTTAACGGAGGACCTATCCTTTTACTACAACGAAAATAGTATACTAGTGATAACTTTTGTTGATTATATTCCAATTTCTTGTTAACTGAAATTAGTTGCATCCGTTGTCTTGTGCAGCCTTACAATGGTGTAGGATTCACATCTGAAGAAATCAAACAAAATCCTCATCGTTGTAGTCAACCACATTTCATAAATGCGAATCCCTGACCATGTGACTTTAAATTTAGAAAATGCTTTAAAATCACCAAGCACTTATCTGGCTGCCGCAGGCACCTCATGGGTGTGGTGTATTCCGAGAAGGGAAATATCAAAGTTTTCTGTCTGTGATTTTTTATTTGTTGTACCTGTTCGTTATTTGTATTTTTAGTTAAGTTTTCAGTGGTACTGAAATACATAATGCGTATCTGCATATCATTTTAAATGATTTGAGATCAAAGTTCGTTTTTATAACATTTTCGGTTCTTTTAACGAAAATGTTATAATTAGAGGATTTAACAGAGTTGAATAATTCACTGGACCCAGTTGTGAATAACTTGGCGGCGTAACCCATATCTGTAAAGTATTATTTTCCACTCATCGCCAAATTAAAGTAGAAAAACACAGCTAACCAAAATGAAATTGACAAACTAGTATAATAATATCATTGGAATTTTAAAAACCCTACTACCTGATCTTACCCAATATCATATGTCATTATTCTGTTTGTCAAGTTTTAGAAATGTCTAATACTCTACTTCGATTTACTATAATAGCAAGTCTACAAAACGCTATAAGTAATATAGTACATAGCAAAGGCAGATCGTCATTCGAACATACGAAGATCATGGCCACCTAGATAAACATTCCACACCATTACGCCAGCGTTGAAAAGTTAAGTAAATCTGCCTCCCTAATTGACACGCACAAATAAAAATGAAGGTTTAGCCTGAAGAGTAAATAACCAAACGTCAAATAAGTTGAAAAAGGTATTAACCGTGAATGCCATGTATAACTGTGAGATTTGAAAACAAGCAACTTAAATCAAAATTGAAAAGCAACCGCATGAGTGATTTTACTATAGTTAAAGTCATGGAATACGAAATGATAAAAAATAAAAAAGATCTTGATCACTTTCAGTGGCATATAAATTCCTTATAAGAAGAACAAAATTATTGCAAGCATCCGTAATTTTAATAAATATTTTTATTTGAACCCCTGAGAGCGCTTATTACAATTACAATACAATTTCATGTTAGGCTGCTTTATGACGGCCATACGTTACGTTGCGCTTAATCTAGAGAAATATGTATGTGCAAAACTCTGAAAAAGACTATTTACAAAGATTATTTGGCTTTTTCTGCTTTATTTACTGTTTTTATTTCATGGACAGGTTTCCTATACACTTACAACTTCAGTTTACTCAACTAGGTCAATTTTTCACACTTTCGAAATGCGTACGTATTCTAAAAAATTAGCATTTCTAAACAATGTAATGGTAATTTGTAAACAACAAAAAGCCATAAATTTCCTTACAATCGGTTCTTTATTGTTTTAAAATTTTGGTGGACGCAGTGTGCGTTGATTTCGCGAAATGGGCCATAACTCCTACTGTATATATAATATGTAAAAGTAAAATGTTCCTGAAATAAATCGCAAGCACTAGGCCTAAATACAGACAATCTGTAGGAAAATGAATTTTTTTTAGATATCCACATAAGGACAGGATAAGTAAGTATGAGACGGTGATAGCGAATGCTCTTTAAGAAACTCCAACTGCCTGTTCAGAAGAACAAATAAATTTTCAGATCAGTATTGAATGTTTAAGATAAGACAAATCGGAAAAAATGAGCAATCAAAAAACGAATGATGTGGAATGGATGAAGCACAAGAGGTTACAAAATATGTACTAAACAGGCTAGCTAAATTTATGTGTAACACTGTTACTAAATTAACGTAACTAACAGCCCTAATTTCGGTTGTAAAATCGAAAACAAAATCAATTTCCTTAGAGAAATAACCGATAAGCAACTATTAAACTGGGATAGCGAGCCGTCTTTTAATCTTCAAATGCCTGTACCAATAAGCAAGCACATAATCTAATCAGAGTATCGGTTCTCAAAAATAATTAGATTTTTATGAATAAGAACAGATTGCTCCGAATGGGAGGAGCCACAGGAGATAGAACCTAGGCCAAAAGGATAAAGTTACTTAAACAACTAAAAAATGTAAAAAATATTTATATGTAATAAAACCAAGCTTAGTTGACCACGGAAGCAATCGCTTTAAAAAATTAATATCAGAAAACAAGAAGCAGGTACAATTGTGCAAAGATAAAAAATCAGACACGATGCATACAGATTTAACAACGCATGTCATCGAACAAAACAAAAACCTACAATTGCAAATAATTCTATAAAATCTAATTAAAATTTACATTGATAAGCGAGTAATACTGCGGAGGATTCAATAATGCAGAAGTTGTAAAGAGTTCTGTAATTACCCAGAGGTAGCACAGTGACTCGAAGTACTTATAAATTAAATCCTCCGAAATAATGGACATTTCCATAGTAGGAATCAATTGGTAGGTACCATCAAATAATTCTGCATATATTCCCATGTCAAACCTAAAAATTCAAATCGACAAACATATGTTTTCGGTAATTCAACATGGGGCCGGCATAATTACAAGGAAAATGAAACTGCGAGGGGTTAGCAGGGTTTAAAAACGTCTAACTGTTAATATTGATCGTTTGTATTCCACTCACATGGCGAGGTCGACGTGTAGAGGTCGCTGGAACTGTGTGAAGGGTAGGAGATAGGGTCGAGTATGGGAATTGAACATCACTGTCAAGTATGTGGGGTGAACATCTGTCATCTGGGGGTGGGGACGTAGTGTGAACTCCGCCTGTTGACTACGAGGTTCGGATGGTCGGGAGAGGGAGCGTGATGGAGGCTGACATGCATCTATCCTTAGTGCATTACTTACCCTGATGGACATGATGCCTTTTAATTTACCCCAACGCGCCAAGAGTCGGGATCTGAGAAGATTTCAAAAGAGGAGATAACTTGGTCCTCAAGGGTGCATTTTGAGAAACTGAAATACAGCGAAATAGGTTGTTATACCTTCTTCTCAATGTCGCGTTCATGTCACACTCACCCACGTGAGATCCGCGCAGCTCCTTCATTGTGAAGGTCTGGTACATGTAAGGGGAGTGCTTTAGTGGTTAGAGAAACTACGCGCAGACGAACTACAACTCAAATAGTCTTATTATGTTTTCTGAGTGAATTTGCGCAGATAACCAACCACTAACTAAACATGCCCTCTCGCAGGGTCCTGCGGACATCTGGAATCATCCATTGTGCATAAGGAAGTGAGCTCTTGACGCGGAATCTGTAGGAATACTGGGAGTTAGGTGGAGATGCATTCTTCTCACTGTGGCATCTATGGCACTCTTGCACATTTGAGGTTTGAACAACCGCCTCCCCGAAGAAGCCTACGAGGCTTTCACAGGGAGGCGTTTGCTTTGCAGGGATGGAAATTTGCAGTGTCACACGTAGATGCAAATATTATTCCTGGTTTGGTGGGTGAATTTCCGGCATATTATCAGCCGCACGATGGGGGCACGCAAACTTCACGTGCACAGTCGCCGCTTCCTGAAGGCATGTGCACTCATCCCTTGTGCATTGTGCTGCGAACTCTCGAAGCGGAAGCCGCAGGAAGCAAATTCAGAATGACAGTTCCGATAAAGGGAGGCTAGAATGGCCGTTTCTGGCTTATTAACTGTCGTCAGTCAGCCATACCAAACCATAGGGGGTTCACCACCTGAGGCTCGAATCCGCGACCTGTTGATGAGAAGTCCAACGCTCTAGCCGTTGAGCCACGGGCTCGTTGTCTTACCGGAAACCAGCTCAACTCCAATGGAGTAAAGTCAGCAAATCATTTGGAAATGCGAACATTTTTTATGTAAAAACGGAAAAAAACACCATAATATTGCGCTTGCCTCATTTACCTGTTCGTTTTGCCACTGGTGGTCACATATTTGTTCCTCTTTCAGAATGGACTATGGGAAGATTTGACATTGCCTTGGAGCCCAGTTATTACGGTTACACACAGGATCACTTGATGGTTCACATCCGACGTGTGAGATGACTAGGAAAATAGAGACTGGAATCGCTCTTTCGAGTGCACTTACTGTCATCGACCCGCTGCGTCTTAGGTGCAGTTGCACTCGAAAATATGCACTCAGCTTTATCGCGTCACACGGTAGTCAAGTCGAACGCTCGCATCGTTCGGGTCACTGACACTGTCCTCATTTCTGTTGGGATCGGGAATTCGCAAAATCACGAAGTACTGGACAGTTGCGGTCTTTCCTGACCATAATTCTGTAAAGTTTAGTGCTGTCCTCTACGAATGAACGTACGTGGATTCCACTTTCGACTGCCTGGCTCTCAGAATTCTCGCTAAGTCATGTGTCTTCCTTCTAGTTTTCACCGTACCTCTTTTAACTGTCCAGTCTTTCATTCTCTGATATTTTCTCATATCCACCGTTTCATTCATGAGAATCTAAATCTTAGCCTCCCCCTACAGATTGCCTTTCGGGATTGTGGGAGGAGGTCTCTTCAGAATGGTTTGCACTGACCACTTTCCCACGCTTTTAACCAGAAAGTAGGTTTTGGATGCCGACCACCGGCTGCTCAATGGTCGAATTCGACGGTCTCCATGTGAGAATGGGTGCAGGGGCGGTGACAAGACGCATCTACATTAGGTATGCGTAGGTGAATGCGGACATGGATGAGTGGCACAAGACATAAAAATTGCTACCGGACTCTGGAAGTAGATGGCAGGAGGGTTGAATTCCCATTGTTTTTTACCGAAATCCTCTCTGACACAAGGCAGGCGTATGTAGGCAAACCTCTCTGCAGGACCTTTTTAGTGTTGAGGAGGTAGTTTGGGGTGTTGTTTATTCCCACGAGGTGGCAGCCTCACGGTAATGAGACGGTCCTTGACGTACTGTGGTAGGGTGGGCAGTCGTCTTACTACTTCGTTTCTGACGTCAAAATCGACTCCGGCTTCTCGTTGCTCTGCCCTTAAAGGTGCGCTACGCAAGTAGGTGAACCTGGTGCCTACCTACTCTGGTTGGCCCTGTGAAAAGCCCCGAGTCTCCCTTAGAGCTATAATGTCTAGTTTTTCGTGCTCATTTCCGAACATTTTTCCATCAGACAACTGTCCAGACTGTCAGTATGACCACTGACTGGCTGTTTTTGCAAAGGCAACAGGGATGTTGTTTGCTGTAGGTTTGGGACCGCTTCTGTTGAGTCCAGAAGCCCCGGTTAGCTTGCCCAAGGCATTTTTAACGAGTAATTCTAAAGCACCGTTTTTACTCCACTCTCAACGAGCGAGTGAGCACCGTTTAGTTATCCGTACAGTCAACGCCATCCCCAAAAACCAGAAGCATCCCACATCTTCAGACCAGCGCGCTGCTTCAACTATTATGAATTAGTCCAACGCACTGTCCGGGGCCTTGACTGCTTAATACAGGTGTTTTTAGTTCGGGGTGTGCCTCGGTGCGTATTCATCGTGTGTGGCCTTTAAATCATGATTGTGAAATTAATGTGATCTTTCGGATGCTAGAACGTATCTAGTTATCTAAAGACGCATCTATATGGGGTATGGGTGGGCAAATGTGGACCTGAATGACAGGCGCAATACATAAAACGTGTCGCCAGACTCTCGAAGCAGACGGCAGGAGGGTTGACTTCCCATTGTTTTCTACCACGATTCTTTCTGACACAAGGCAGACGTATGTAGGCGAATCTCTCTTTAGTTTACTATTGGGAAGATAGTTCGGGCGTGCGTTGCAGACCTTCGGTCAAGAAGAGTAACCGGGGTGAGGCGGCTATGGTGAGTACGGTTTTCTGGAGCCAGATATGAGAAGTGGGCGCCAGAATGGGTTTAAGCATAAGTATCCGCCAAGTTTCATTCAAACAGATTGTTGTACGTTCTTTTTACTAACCTAAACTTGCCTGCAATACCACTAGACCTAATTGGCCTCACCAGTGCTACATCTTTGAGGATGACAAATGACGACAGTGGATATGCGCCAGGGTAAACTAGTGGTCGCAAGGTTGTGCAAAGTTTACCCAAACTACCGATGAACCTGGTCTGACCGTAAAAGTGCAACATTTATTTCCGTCCACGTCACTTCATACACCATACTAGCATGGATTAGCAACTAACTTCAATAAACCCAACTGACCAATGGCATACCACTTATCCAGAGACAAAGTACTGAGTCAGCCAATGAGCTTGGTTCCGAGTCAGCCAATGGCTTTGAAAAAATAAGTCAGCCAATGAGCTTAGTTCCTTTATCCGACACTGGAACTTTTGTGCTTTTCTGCCCCCTAAAAGTGGCAGCGTAGTAGATTCCCTGGACGAACAGGGGGCTAAATCAGGGTGTGGCAGGTGTTAGTTGGGTTTTAGCTCCTATAACCGATACGGAACATGGGAGGGCGTGGTGGCACGCGTAGGTGCAGTTTCATGCCACGCCATGGCCCTGATTCAGGCGTGGTAGCACGGTCATGAGCATCTCCGGCCATGCCAGCCACCTGCGCCCAACCCGCTTCCGGTCTTCTTGACTCACTCTTGACACCAGGTCCAGGCGGGTAAGGGAAGCGAGAGTGCGGTAGATGCAGTTCAAGTCTAATATCAATTAAAATTAACTCCCGCGCATGTCACCATCCCTGCACCACCCTGTTGTAACGCATAGGATGGACATCATAGGACTACGACGGTTGAACTGCCATAGTTATAATAGAATTGTCCTGAAGCGACGTCAGAGAGATAGCCTATAAATCTGGATCTCTAAGTCCACTGTTTGGGGTGTCATAACAAAATGGTTGCGACTACCGCCCTAAACCTCCGCTTGTGCAGGCTTTAAAGCAAAATAAAGCAAAATTTTGTCTTTTAAAATATTGAAAACTGCCTTGTTTTCAGTGATGAGGCTACATTTCTTAGGAATTTCAAAGCGAACATGCAACATGTTCGCATTTGGCGCGAATAAAGTCGAACAAGCCGCAGGTGAACTTTAAAGGGACTCACTAAAAGTGAATAACTTCTGCGTGTTTGTAGACCATTTTCTTTCAGAGAAACCTAAACAGTAAAAACTACAGGCTTATCTCAACGAGAAACTGCCAGTAAGCTCGATTGGATGTGTTACTAATATAGCTCCCATCCTCACCAGACTTGAAACCGTGGGATTTCTTTCTGTAGTGTTAGTTAAAAGACTCGGAAGACTGTTACACAATTCACGTGACAACCAGTGTCACAGAAACTCGACTCCCGACTTGATTTGTGCCACATCTCAAGCAGTGCACACAGAGGACATTCGAAATAACTTCGGAGAATCTTGAAATTACTATTTGCCATAATTTTCTTCGCGGAAATTTGTCCATTGAGTTTCATTTGTTTCGTCAATTATTCACTCGCATCTGGGCATCTCATATGCTATCAAATTTTTAGGGATATGTTGCTGGTCCCTATAGGGAAGCCTAGTGTCATTTGGCTGAACGTATTTTTAACCATCTGCGCAAGTTACCACTGAAGTACTAAAAACTTCTTCTATCAGTGTTGATGCCCAGACCAACCTTAAAAAAGGTTTAGCAGATATACACATAAATCTTTATACTATAGTTAGAAAACGTCCACGTTACTCTGCCTCCGCCTCCTCAAAAACCTGCCTTTGCATGATGGGAGTATTTTAGCTTTAAGAATATAATGTCTGTGAAGTTCTCAATGTAACCTAATTTATTTACCTCCGCTTAAGGTTTCTGAATTAAGTGCCTTGCGTATTCTCAAAAACGGACAAACCTCATCATCTTGGAAGCAATATGGAATGCGGTTCTCCCTCCCATATTATATTACCATGGATATGTTGCAAGATTGATAAATTTGATGATTTAGATGTTATGTAAGCGTCTGAAAACGTCTCATATGCTGCGGCCTGGTCTACAGGACTGACAAAGTGCGTACTGAAGGGTATTGACAGAAGAATACCACTGAGAGATAAGTGGTGAATAACTCAAGGTTGATGTTGGCAACGGTGCAACTGTCAGCAGACAATGATCGCGTGCTCTGTGTGACCTCGAAAAACATCATGGCAATCTGCTCATGAAAAATTGCTGATGAGTCTCTGTCAACTTGCACAGCACTAAACTTGGTGATTCCTTGTAATTACCATTGATACCACTGTACCCACCTCTGAATTAATCAAAATTAACAGGTTTTTCGGAGAAACCCTAGGTGCCACTGAAGTGAACTTGGTATATTTACACATAAGCATGAGGTTAGAATAGGCTTGGACCACAGCAGAAAAATCGGCAATTATTTTGAGCAGAGGTGAACGGTACTTTGTAGGGCTGTCTGTCTTTAGCCAAAGGATCAGATATTTAACTATTCACAAGGTGCACGGTTCCGTAGCGCCCCAAGGGTTCAGCGGAGTGGAACGTTAAGCGTAAATTTGTTTTCAGGGAGGGATATGTGCACACAACCGAGCACTAAGCTTCCTAAGGACCGGATGTGAGGGAGGGAGTCTATGATATTTCAGCAGGAGAATGCATCCTAAAGGATACATTATGAATAAGTCACTCAACGCTCGCTAACCAATGAAACGAGGGAGAAGATGTCTCATCAGCCTTTGTGAGTTAGTCAATATTTTAAAGCACTTTTACTGGTTATTGTGGAATCCCTGGTATCAGCCTTACTTCGAAAGGCTATGCGATCGTATGCAGAAGCCGATGTAGCATACAATGAAAATTCATTGCGTTTCATGTGGGTTAGTCAGTTACTTTACACATGAACCGAACTAAACCATAAGTGTGTTTCAGGAATGGCTAACAGATGAACGCTTTTTGCTCAACACTGCATGATTGTTACCCTGGTGTCCCTGATGGAGCAAATTATTGTGATTGGACAGGAAGGACAGGTGTTGGCCGCGGATCCTGTAACCGGCTCTCCGAACCGTTCCTCATTTGGTTTACTCAGCCCGAGAATCAGCTAAGCACTTTGCATCTGTACTCGTCGTGCTCGTCACGTTAGAGGACATTTTCAGTTACTTTGCTAAAAGTAGATTCTAATGGATATAATCGAATGGAACAACCCACGAAAAGTGCACAAGGGGCATGCAAATACGCAGTGCCAGTTAGGAACAACACAATCTGTTGTACGTTTCAAACCTTTCGAAATCAATTTCCTGATGATATAGAAAGTTTTTGCGAACTTAATTCAACATAATATCAGGAAATACCGATCTAACTTACCTTCATTTTGACCCATGCTACGTTCAGTTATACAATATTACTGTGACACACTTTTGGCAGATATGACTTCAGTAGTTGCTCGACAACGATAACGAGTCCATTTGTGGGCTGTTACAGTTATAATTAAACGTTTTAGAAAATTGCCTTTTGCCATTCAACTAGCTGCAAACTTACCTGACAGAGGTATAATTGTGAAAATTTCGTACCATCTTGTATGTTAGGAGTTCTTCAAACACTAAATAAATTGATTATACAGAAGATCTTAAAAATGAGACTTTCTAATGAATTATAATATGATATAAATCAAATCGAACATGTTTAAGAAGTATTGAATTCTACTGCCATGTTTGGATCATGCCTAAAAACGAAACTAAGAGGCCTTAGCTACTGGAATGAGCAGGGATAACGAAAGGAATATCATTCAAGCTCAGAATTTAAGTAATTATACAACTGCATGCTGTGTACTATCAAACCGAAGGTTAGGCTCTCATGCTTCCTATTTTTTCACTTTCAAGAATGAGAGCTCCAAGTTTCTGACGACTCGATCGAATGATTTTGTGATACAGCATGGCAGTAACTGACTGATGTGCGCATCTTACAACCGCTCCAGGAACAAGGGCGGTATTTACCGGGTTGGTTGTGCGAACTACACAGACTAGTAGTACTAATGATAGTAATATTGGCAGTATAAATATTAAAATCAGTATTATGCTGTTTCCTGTATATTTTCTCACCTTAAATAGCGTGAGTTGGTAAAACAATGGAAAATGATTTCGATTTCTTCATAAGCAGATAAGTTCAAACTGAATAAAATCATTTGGAATTGTGGGGGGAATTTCCAGTTGTAGTTATCTTGGTAACTTAACAATTGCACCTATTTTATCAAAAGGGTTTTGAACCCATAGAATACGGTTTAAAGTTTTAACACCAATATTAAGAAGCATAAAGCTGTAGAAATACTGTGGATTTTTCCAAAAGCACTCTGTTTTCAAGTAATCTGAAGACATTATGTTTTATTCATAGGTTCAGAAAGCTTGAGTAAAACGTTTATACAAATAAATATTTGTTATCCATTCTTTTTCAGAATAACAGGTAGGTCAACTGCATGTTCTTGTATTGATTATATGACACACGAATCGAAGATATCGTTGCTGCTTGTTACTTTAATCCGTAAGTAAACTGCCACTTAATTTGCGTTAGTACATATTTTAATTTTTTAATAATAATTTAGATAGAGAAAGTGATAAGTCAGACTTAAAAAACGAGCTGTCTTCTATTTATTTACGCAGGTGCTTTGATATTGCGTTGAAGTATGTAAGGGCTGTCTCTTGTTGTCCCGAGCCCTTCTGGCTTTGACTTTTAGCTTACATACACGCTAGCTATTGGGCATGCCGATTCGTATTACACATAAGTGGCTCAATCTAAAGTTTTATATTAAACGGCGCTGGCTGAACTTATTCTAAAAATCTTGCACAGAGTCTCTTCATAGGAGGGCTGGTTTTGCTTCCTTCTTTCATGGATATCTTAACGAAAGAAGGTAAAAAGATAAATAGGGACCAAAATTTATCGTTCGTGTAAGTATGATCATAAACTCAATGTGAAGAGTTGGGTAAGGGTAATTGATCATTGAAAATCTAATCGTTTATAAACCCCATAGAACGTAGAAGAAATATTTTTTGGCCAATTGGCTGACGGTCATAAGATTTACTGACTTTTGCATGGGAAAGTAGTGGTTGCAAGCTCATTTTCCTCACCAGTTTCAAACAGATGTCGAGAATGACATGTCGAAGTTAAGAAAAGGGTTTTCAGTGACTTCGGCAAACATAAAAATAACGTTAAATAAAAATCAAAAAATATGTTTTAAAGAATAACTACGGCAATCTCAATAAATTTTCAAGTGCGCATATATGATAAAGCTTAGGTAAATGGCTTAAGCTAGAGTAATTTAATACAGAATTCGATTTTATATTCAACTCCTTGTGACTTTCAAAGATATGAACGATTAGGTAGATTGCAGATCTTTTAATATTGCCCAGGTATTTTTCATTCTTTGTGATTATTTCATAACTGAACGCCAAAGTTTAACTGTCTTTACATTTAATATACCAACATAAGTAAGGAAAATGCTTTTTTGATTAAAAATTAGCTATTATTATTTTAAGAATTCTATTTTGGTTAAAGGAATTAATTCTGGACATGAGATTATTGTAATTTACAAAAAGGTTGACCTGCAAGCACCCGCCCTGGCAGAAAGCGTATTTAATGAGGATGGACGGGAAGAAAAAAAGGTTTGGGACGGGACCTTGTGCAAAAATCATCGCATGGCCCCGTCCAACAAAAAATGTGCAGGGCGACGCCTCCTATTTTGCATTTTAACCCAAACCCATATTCACGATCTCTTTTAATTAAAAACATATAACTCTGTTCTAATGTTGCACGCCAAAATGTGGAACTTTGCAACCCTCAGGGCCTACAATAGAAAGCCCAGTGATTAGTCCACCAATGTTCACCGATCCAACAACCTTATGTTATGACATCAGCCACTCCTTGCTATGACAGTGGAAAGTAATTATAATCATAGGATTCTTTATAGAAAAAAAAGAAAGTAAAAGTGTTATAAATATGATCAGGGTGAACGTGTTAGTTAGTATACAACATCCTCTTCATCTGTGTTCCGCCGGGCTGGTTCCTGAGGAAATATTTTGTTAGATCAGAAGAAGCTAGCCAAGACGATGGTATAGTGAGTCAAGTTATAGCTAACATAGTTATTAGGAGGCCTATAAGTCTGTAAAATAGGCCTAGGCGTCGTTTTTTTAAACTCAAATAAAAAATATAAAGAAAAGTTCACATGAAATATATAGACAGGTTAACATCGGATGTATTAACAATGGTACTGGTTTTAAAACCCATATAGCTGACATTAAATTTATAGTTTCTTTTCTTTATTGAAGCTCAAAAAGCTTTAACTGGCTTATAGGTAATTGCATCTCATTTATTAAATGTAGTTACCGTGTCTTCGAATTTTGACGTATTGGTGATCCAAGCATGGCCGTCAGAATATTTCTGACAAACTCCTTCCAGCTCTTTTCACCGATTACTGACCAATATTTAATATAAAAGCCCTGTCGAATTGCTTTGCCTGCTAACCTGCCCTCAATATGTGTGGAAGCTAATAGTTTCTTAAGAATTAATAATGTTAGTTTATTTTAAAACACGAAAAAATGCTTATGCCTTGTTAACGAGAGAGATGGTGGTAGTATCCTTTCAACCATTACGGAAATATATTCTATGAAAAACGATATTTATAAAGCTACCGTATTTTAGAAAGTAAAACTACTACTTTCACAACTCTCTTGTTCGGTCAGAAGGGCAACCCTTTCCTTTCCTTTAAAAACGTACAGATATAGGTCACCTTGAGCTAGTCATCAGTAAGTATGAACTAACAAATGTAATTCACTGTATCCGTGTCACACATCAGTTTCCTACAGTAAGGGGTGCTTGTGTAACCGAATAAGTAAAAAATGACTGTTTAGTCGGAAATTTTATAGAGATCATGTGACGGCCTCAGGGATCACTGGCACACCATCTATTTAAGTTTCTAACTTCCCTCTTCTCTGCATTCACCAATATTCCCGGCCTTCTGTTATTTCTAATGCTACCACTGTCATAAGCACGCAGCAGTATGCACAGTTAAAAATATCAAAGGTTCTGTTCTTAATACTTCATGTGTTTGCATAGCAGAGAGCTGTCAGCATGGAAAGTATTGAAAGATCTGAAGGAGAACAGGCATCTATCATTTAATTATGCATTTCCGCTTGAAATAATTTACATTTTGAAATATGTTCAACATTTTACGAAAATATTAAATAAAAAATATGTAAATTTTAAGTGTCAGCAATAGTTCTCCGGTTCAGCCAGAATAAACTTTTCTTTATACTGATAATTCTGAGGGACAATATGTAAAAGTAGGCCTGAATATAGCGAGATTGAAACGTCTGATTGCATATTGCGTATAATAGGTGTTAGGACACTGGAATGGTTTCCACTAAGTAGTTGTGTAACGGCACCCAATTACTATGCAAAATATGATCCTGAACGCTTGATTCATTACCTTTAGGAGTTAATTAAAAACTGGTCGACTTTATTTTAACTTCAAATTACCGGCCGAATTGCGTTAAGCAGTGCTGAATCCCCGCCCTACCTCGGTTCGAGTGAAAGGACTTATCCAGTGAAACCCTATTATAAGCAGCCAAATATATTTTGCGTTGTAACTAATTGCGGAACCTAGGTCATTACTCGTCTAACCCCTCTTATCTGTTTTTTTCAGATAGAACGTGCGATTTTACTGCGAGTGGTCAGCTATATTTTACCTTGAAATCAGCAGCCAAATGCAGCTAGGCAGCGGTCGATACCGCGCTAATCTTCCAGAGTCTACATCAGGAATTCCAAAATAGAGGGTGGCTCACAATCTAAATCATTTTCTTGAGCAAACCAATGTTATCCTACAGTATGGGGAGCTTATCGTCGTGCCAAAAGCCTTCCTGATATGCAAAAGAGTGTTACCTTACACCCCATAAAATCATTCTGGAAAACAAAACCCAAATTCCACTCCTCCTAGAAAGAAGACTAGTACTATGAAATGCACACAAATATCACTGTTAAAGCCAGATTACGAACATTGAAAATGAGAGACCGCAGGATGAAAATCAAGGTAAGGACAGAGGTGGCAGATTTCCACAAATCAAAGATGGGCAAATAATTCAGAGCAAGGAGTCATTCCTGTGGACAACTCCCATCATAATTAAGGCTAGACCTCGCAAAGAGACGATTATTAAAGTTACTCTTCGCGAACGTACGAAACCTTTTTGAAAATTTGCATGAATTTGCAAATTTGGTTCATGAAATAGAGTCCGATATCCTCACATTCAGAGAAATGTGACTTTCTGCGGATATCGCAGAGTCTGAACTACCTCTCAGAGGCCACCAGCACTTAGAAACGATAGACCAAACAGAAGAGTAGGGATTTTAGTTTATATCATACGTGAGGTAACCATCATTACGAAATTTCAGAAACAACAAACCGAAGTGGAAATGTTAAGCATAATTCCTTCCACTCATTACGTCCGGTCGTTAATGCTTGTGATGGCGTACTTTTCGCCTGATCAGACATCTAACCTTGATCTCTTTCTGATAGCTGAGCTGTCCAAAGTAAGTGAGAAGAAATAGTTAATTGTTGCTGAGGATTGTTATGTTCATGGGATAGACTGGAAAACATTGACAGCGCAGAAACTACCAGATAAATTCAATCACAAATTGCTACAGTGAGCAACTGAGAACTTCTTTGACAATATATTATTTGTCGAATGCGCACTACGAAAGGACAGCAGTCAAACGTTCCTGATCTTATTATTGACAGGGAGGAGGAAATCTTTCCTGAGATACAGGATCCACATTGTTTGATGGAGGCACCAGTGAAGAGGAAAAGTGCTTGAGCTGAAGGACCTACGACCGATAACGTCAGATGACCAAATTGTGCTGCATTTCAGTTAATCAACGTTTTCTAAACGAAGTTTGCTAAAGGTTGTGAGAGAAACATCTGGTAAAGAGACTACTCACTAAGAAAATAAGTCTCGGAGGTGCCGTTGGAAACTGTTTTGCCTGGGATACATGAAAATCCAAGAACTTGCAGTTCATCACTGTGGGGCATCGTTTGCCGCAACTATCCTCATGAAGACAGACAACCAAGAACTGCCCAGGCCTTTTAAAAAAGGACTCGTTCTTGGAATCGCAGTATGGCAACTGGTGCTGAACAGCACTTGCAAACATATCAGAAACACTGCAGCATGCGTAGAAGTGAGGGTGTGAACTTTCACAGGAAATCTCTACAGAACATATTGCTGGAAAACGCCCAAATTTCATATAACTGAATAAGCAACGTTATAAGAAGCTGTGAATTCATCTCCACTCTCGATTCTCTAGAAGAAGTACTGGAGACTGACAACCAAGTCAAAAAACCCATTCTGTATAATTTCTTTCAGCCGGTTTTACCTCAAGTTTCTAATTATTCTTCTGCTAGCACACACGTTTCTCAACTAAATCCTTTTCTCGTTCCTTAACAGCGGAACCGTACTGTTCGTTCGCACTAGAATGAACGGAGTTGCTCTGATCGAAACCCATCAAATCGCCTGGTCTGGACCCAATATCTGCATTTGTACTTCTAGAATTTGTCAATGAGCTGTGTGAAGCACTACCTATTGTATTTCCAAAGTTCTTCGAGGAAGACGAACTTCCGTAATAACGAATGAGTGCACTCATCACCTGAAAATCGGAGCTAGATGCTGATAATTGCCCTCCATTCAGCTTAACCTGCATCTCAGACAAAATAATGCCGAGCATTATAAAAAGACATCTTATGCAGTTTCTGGAATAAGACAACTTATTTTACAATACCTACTATGGCTTTCGTCGAAGGCGTTCGGGACTCACGAGCATTCCTTACTCCATGAGAAACGGACGAAGGCCGCAGACGGAGGCAACACTGTGATTGCTGTGTTCTGTGACTTCAGGAAGGCCTTCAGTTGTGTGCTAGACCGACTTCTCCTAGGTCAGCATTTTGAAAGGGGGAATTTGCGGCAGGATTGTCAAATTTATAGAAAGGGTTTTGTCCTGTAGTGTTCACAGAGTTTTTTAGCAATTCTGCTCCGAAATTGACGACCTCGGAACCCTGTATGAGGTTATCAAGAGGTTGACTCGTACGTTATACTGGATCCGACGTACTTTTACATTTTCCCTCCTGAACTCCGTGGAAAAAGCTTCGGTGTTTTTATGAGAGCCCACCTGGCTTACGGAATGGCAGCTTGGACCTATGAATGGGGAATTATATCGACCTCCTGGGACAGATCAACGGTGAGCAACGAAGATGTTCGATGGTTTCAAGGCTTACCCGTATCAGGATGGATGGAAAAAGCTTCAGTCATATCTTACTATCTTACAACCCCTTAATTTATAGGCTGCGGTAGACATTATGGACTATCCGCAGCCATGTTTGCTTGCGGAGAGCGGAGGATTTCTCCGAGTTCACCTGCACTACTCACTTGCACGGTTATCCGTGCAAGATCCGTCGCGAGTGAATGCAACTGGCCCTCAGAACGTTTTATTTCAGGCAATGGGTGCTTCGACCATGGAACTAGATAGCAAGCAAAACGGTGATAGCTAGCACCAACTTTGATTTTGAAAGCTTTGTTGGCATAATACTCAACAAAAGCATCTTAACAAACATGATTTCTTACAGCCAGCTGGGCAAAACCTTTCTCCTTACGCATTGCTTTGCAGGGAAAAACAATAATTCATCATGAATATTGTTGTGATTTAAATCGATTATATGCTAAATGTTTGCTACTTTAACGCTGACTATAGCTATGCATAGGTAACTGTAGATTCATAGGGTCATTATTGGCACTGCCGGTAATCCCTCAAAAAGGCATATACCTTTGCGCATTTATATCACCCAATTCACTTTTAATTTTCTCACATAATATATCTTAATTCTAGTATGAAGTAACGTTTAAAATGTAACCTTGACCTGCAATATCTAGGTGTTTTCGTTTTTGCAGCTTGTGCTATATTATACGCTGTTACCAATCAAAGGCAGCAAATGGTTACTTTGAAATATTCTCAGATCTACAGCAAGCTCTTTTACTGACTGTTTTTTCGCCAGCACCTCTCATGGACCTACGAAGCCTGCAAACGTCTGCATCGTTTCGTCGCTGCTAAACAAATTTACCTCCTTCTTTGTTTGACCGTTTACGTAATTTTTGGGGATGGAACTTGAGGATCATGCGAGCGAAAGAAAATGTACAAAGTCACATCTGCCAGGGGGGGCTTGAACATGAACTCCAAACGAGCAGGCAAACGGGATCCCAATAGACTGCTGAACCACGAGTGTCAGCCTACAAAATCATGGTTTAGGCGGAATCACTCACTTTACATTTGCAATGCTAGCCGTATCACGTCATGGATATGGAATTCAAGCTCATGCTACCGTCCTGAAATGTCACTGCAACCAATTAAATCAAGAAAATTTCGGCGTTTGAATTATGAATCAGCTAGAGCCAACGACTCAGTACCGTAAAGCTTCATCGCCATACGCATTCCAGCGGGCCTTTGGATGAAAGAGGTTACTTCAGTGTCTCAAGGATTTTTTTGCTCACAGGCCAAAAATGCGATTCTGTTCGGTTGCAGCAGTATAAACACCAACACGGAAGAGTTCAGAGGGGAGTTATTTAATTATTCTGAGCCCATATACGATTGCAATATGTGAACCACTGAATCAACCTATAGTTCTTCGTATGGGTTGAAGTTAACTGTGTAAGGATTCTGTGAGAACCTACCAGAGACAGCGACCTCCTGTGTGGCGACTTATTTAAACCTTTCACAGCTAAAATTTTCATTTTCATTCCTTGATGTCTCTGGCGATTTTGGGTGTTCGGAAGCATTTCTTTCTTGATCCGGATGATAGGGCCATAGAAAACCCTGTAAACAGTAACTGGTATATCTCAATCTTAAAAAAGGATGAGTCACGTGTATCATAGTCACATTAAATACAGCAGATGTCTACTTACTAGAAACTACTAGTCTGCTTGTGTATCTGGACAAGACGTAAGACAAGCCTAAACTCTCTTTTCCGCCATCGGCTTACTTTATTTAAGCGCCAATAAGAAGGTTCTAAGTAAAGCAGTTGTGCTCTTAGTATAACAATAAGGACAAATACGGATCCCAAATCCAATAGAGTAATGAGCTATTAAGGCCATATTACGGTATGGGTATGAAGGACGGTTTTGCTTTCAGTTCAAATTTATAGAAGTTTATGCTGGTAAGATTGTGGGACTTGAACTCCAGGCTAAACTGATCCAATGTAAAAACGAATGTTCAAGTGATCTTATCTCTGTACGTAGGGGCAATTTTGTCGTGACCACCCATATCTGGTCCTATGCTTACTTCATTCGTTCAGAGATGGCGCCTTAAATAGCATAGAAACTTAATTGAAGATGACAGTTAAAGCAGTGTTTAGTTGACCGAGGTACACTAAACCGTTAGCATCCGACTGACCATATTGCAGTCGTGGTGAAGCCTTTACTGCGTATTTCGTAGTCCATGTACCACAAGTTAGGGGTGTAGGGGTACTAGTTAGGGGTAGCACCACACAGATAGCATTTAGTTGCTCCATTTGTCACGTACAGGTGGTGAATGCTCCTGTGGCTGCCTCTAACTGGAACCTAACTCTCACCTGTGGGTCCTCAAAGTTAGGTTCTTCCCAGCGGCCACACCCCGGGCAACCGTCACGACCGGCGGGCTAAACCAGGTGAGGGTCTCCGGTGTTGTATGTGCCTCCACACCCGGTATGTCTGACTCCCGAACTTCCCACCTCCCCCCTCTCAAAAAGTCCTACGGTGGGGGCGACCGCAACCCCGTAGGCGGCCCAGACTAACTCGGGTCGTTCTCCCACTAAAACAAATCCGTGACCCATAGTGGAGTTCGGCAGCCGTCTGGGATGTCCGAGCAGCCCTATTTAGGGACGGCACTGCTTGCCTCCTCGCGGAGAAAGGGGCTAGAAAAGGTGCCCTAAACAAATGCTAGGTCTCACGTCTTCTGCAGCCGACCGCGGCTTACAGACCGCAAAATACTTGGTCGTCAAACTCAAACAAACAACAATACTCACCGTCCCCATTCCCCACACCATACTCTCCAGGCTGCTTGGGTAAGTCGGCTCACACTAGCAGTCTGGAATGTTGGTTACCTTTTAGACCATCCGAGGACCAACCGGCCCGAACGGAGGACGGCGCTAGTCGCTCGGGAACTGGCGCGCTACAAGTTGGACATTGCTGCTCTCAGCGAGACCCGATTCTCTGAGCAGGGTCAGCTGGAGGAGGTGGGTGCCGGCTACATTTTCTTCTGGCGCGACCGACCAAAGGCAGAGCGACGCAACGCTAATGTTGCCTTTGCCATCCGGAACGACATCGTGTGACGTCTGCTGCAGGGTATCAATGATCGCCTGATGAGCCTCTGACTGCCTCTTCGGCGAGACCAGTTCGCCACCAACATCAGCGCCTACGCTCCCCCAATGACGAGCTCTGATGCAGCGAAGGACAAATTCTACGAGGACCTGCACCGCCCTGCTGGCAAGTATGTCAAAGGTGGACAAGGTAATTGTCCTTGGTGACTTCAACGCCCACGTCGGGACGGACCACGCTGCCTGGCAGGGAGTGCTGAGTCCCCACGGTCTTGATAGCTGTAATTATAACGGCCTCCTTCTTCTGCGCACGTGTGCGGAACACCGTCTCCTGCTGACTAACACCTTCATCCGCCTTCCGACGCGGGAGAAGGTTACGCGGATGCACCTTCGGTCGCGGCGCTGGTATCCGCTGGACTATGTTCTCGTCCAGAGGCGAGACCGACAGGACGTACTGGTAACCAAGGCGATCCGCGATGCCGATGGGTGGACTGATCCCCGCCTTCTCATCTCCCAGATAAGGCTCCGACTGCAACCCCGACGAAGGCCCCAAGGTAAGCGTCCACCAGGTTACTTAAATACTCTTTTTTAAATTTGCCTGCCCACTGTTTTGATTTCAGCAACCAAATAACCGAGAAACTGGAGAACCTGCATGCTCCAGATGATAACGCTACCGTGGAGGCACGATGGTGTCAACTGCGAAATGTAATCCAGTACACCGTCCTCTAAGTCCTCGGACGCGCAAGCCGTCAACACCAGGACTGGTTTGACGACAATGACGCTGACATCAGCAACTTACTCGCGGAGAAGAATAGACTACACAAAGCCGACATGGACCTTCGGACTGACACCACCAAAGCAGCATTCTTCAGATGCCGGCGCCTTGTACAACAACGGCTGCGGGAGATGCAGGATGCCTCGAGGATCCGAAATGCTGAGGAAATCCAGGGGTATGCGGACCGCAATGAAAGGAAAAACGTTCTCAAAGCCATCAAGGAGATCGCACCGCTGCTCAGCTCTGATGGCACAACACTGCTGACAGAGAAATCGCAAATTCTGAAGCACTGGGCCGAGCAATTCAGAAGTGTCCTTAATTGCTTTTCAGCCATCTCTGATGCTGCCATTGACCGGCTCCCTGAAGGGGACACGAACAAAGACCTGGATCTGCCGCCTTCCCTACCAGAAACCATCCGGGCCTTGCAGCAGATTTCCAGCGGCAAAGCACTGGGAGCCGACGCAATCCCACCGGAAGTCTACAAGCACGGTGGGCCCCGGCTGATGGCAGAACACACAACATTTTTCCAGGAGATGTGGCGCCAAGGACAAGTTCCTCAGGATTTCAAACGCGTGATCATCGTCTATCTCTACAAACGGAAGGGGAACCGGCAACGCCGTGATTGGCTCCCACCCTGTTCAGTCTCATGTTCTCGGCAATGCTGATGGAATCCTACCGTGATGAGCAGCCTGGTATCCGCATCGCCTACAGAACTGACGGGCAACTTCTCAATGGTCGGTGTATGCAGGCTTCAACGCGCGTGTCTACCTCTACAGACCATGATTTGCTCTTCGCGGACGACTGCCACCTTAATACCGTGACGGAGGAGGACATGCAAAGGAGTATGGACCTCTTCACCGCAGGCTGCGCCGATTTTGGATTAACAATCAGTACAGCCAAAACGGTTGTCATGCACCAGCCGCCACCCAGCTCGGAATACAGTGCTTCCCGAATCAATGTCAACGGTGCTCAACTCAAAAACATGGAAACCTTCGTTTATCTAGGAAGCACGCTGTCACGCAACACGAGAATCAATGACAAGGTTTCCCAAAGGATCTCCAAAGCTAGTCACGGGCCTTCGGCCGGCTGCAGGCCTCCATGTGGAATTCGCCAAGGTATTCACCTGAACACCAAACTGAAGATGTACAAGGCCGTCGTCTTGTCGACACTCCTTTACGGAGAGGAAACCTGGACCGTCTACACGAACCAAGCCAGGAAGCTGAATCACTTTCATCTAAGCTGCCTTCACAAAATACAGAAGCTGAGATGGCAAGACAGGATCCCGGACACTGAAGTCCTTGAGTGGACCGGAATCCTCAGCATCCATGCCATGCTGAGGCAAATGCAACTGCGATGGAGCGGCCACCTGGTAAAAATGGACGACGAGCGACTACCCAAACGACTTTTCAACGGTGATGTCGCTACGGGTTCTCGCCGGCAGGGAGGTCAAAAACGACGCTACAAGGACACTTTGAAGAAATCGCTGAAGCAACTGCAAATCAACTCGGTGACCTGGGAGGACCTCGCCCAGGATAGACCGGCATGGAGAAGATCCGTGAAGACTGGTTCAGCAATCTATGAGGCCAACCGGATCGCCCCCGCCAAGGCCAAAAGAGCGGCACGAAAGTCACCAGCGCCCCGGACCAACACCGCCAATGCCCAGGCCCTGTCAACATGCCCGCGCTGTCAACGCATCTTCCGCGCGCGAATCCGCCTGGTTGGACATCTTCGGACGCAATGCACCAACAATCAGACAATTCCAATTTCTACGTCAAATTCTGCCAACCCTCCTTCAGACTCCTCCACCCTCACTCCTGGCATCAATTACATTACTCCCACCATCATAGAGACCACATCCCTCTACTCATCGCCTGTTACCCCCACCACCGCAACCACCACCGCCTTCACCTTTACTACTATCACCACCATCAGCGATGGGGAATCTCTCCTAAGCTGTCCTCAATGCGACCGCCCATTCATCTCACGCATCGGCCTTGTCGGTCACTTACGAATCCATCGTACAGAGACTGGTGAACCAGTGCCTGGAGCACCAACACACAGCAGATATCGTCGCCTCCACTGTCCTCACTGTCCTCGCGCATTCACTCATCGCATGGGCCTATTCGGTCACATGCGCATCCATGACAGCGGAATTCACCACAATGTCGACAACACCGATACACCATGCACACCCTCCGCTCCTGCCATTCTTAGCGCCCCTGCCACCCCAACTACCCTGAATGACATCCCCCCAGCCTCTATCGATTTCTCCTACCCACACTGCGCCCGCAACTTCAACTCACGCATCGGCCTGGTCGGTCACCTGCGAATCCATCGCACGGAGGCTAGTGAACCAGTGCCTGGGGCTCCGACATACAGTCGACGCGCCCGCCTTCACTACCCTCACTGCTCCCGCAGATTTACACGCCACATGGGCCTATAAGGACACATGGACCTCCACGACAATGCATCGACAACACCCTCACAATCACCATTTACCAGAATATATCACGGTTTCCTAGAAACCGTGGCTGGGAAGTCTGCCAATCTGACGCTTACACCAGACAACGCTGTCGGCCCAGTGTATGTGCTGTGTGTGTCGAGTGGCTGACCAGTGGACTTGGAGTCAGACGGCGATGGCTCCTCCATATCCCCTGATTTAGTGAATCCTGGTGTGTGCGTCATAGGGGCCAAGTCGTGCTGTGGCGCGCGAAGACGGGTACGCCAACCCGTCAGCCAATGCGCCCACTCCCACATCAAACCACTGACTGGCTTGGATGGTGGTCTGATTGGGGTAGGGGGAGAAAGTGAGGTAAACAGCTCAGCGCATTTTACTCACTATAAACAAGCTGACGCACTTGAAGCTATCATAGTGCGCTAAAAGCCGTGGTTTGGAAGGTTGCCAACTGACGGGATAAATCGGACCGCGTGGTCAGCCCAATGTGTGTTTTGTGTGGAGTGGCTGACTGGCGGATTGAGAGTCAGGCTGCAATGGCTCCTTCTTAATGTGGCCTTTATGGCACTCCCACTCCGTGGGATCCGAGTCAGGTGTGGTGGTACACCCAGGGGCGGCTCCGGTCGCGCCAGCCACCTGCGCCCTCTCCCATCTCCGGTCTTCTTGACTCTGCCTTGACACCGGGCTCAGGTTGGGGAGGAGGAGAGAGTGCGGTAGCTGCAGCGCAAGGCTACTATCACTTAAAACTAATTCACGCGCATGTCACCGTCCCTGCACCACCTGGTGTTGAGCATACGGTGGACCTCGTCGAAATCGACGGTCGAACTGTCTGTCAAGTGTGTCCCGGAGCAAAGATATGAATCAAACGCCCCTAAAGGTGCTAATACGGAGCATTTTAGGAAGAAGTACAGAACATGGTGAGATGATAGGACAAGAGTAGAAAATAGGCCAAAATGTGTTAATCCAATTTTGGCTACACCGAAATGTAACCGGAAATGGCAAAATAAAAAGTAACACCTCACAATATTTACTTTTGATCGGTGTGGTTCATGTCCAACGCAAGTTATTACTACGAACGCTCGCATCGGACGGCCTCTGCCTCCCGGTCTTACAGGTGGTTTTTTTTCCTACCCTGAACCCTAACACAAACTATAAACCCACCTTCACCCCAACCCTAAACTGAACTCGATCTTATCCTTTACCCTACTTTAAACCTTAGCCTTATTGCTAGCCTTAACCCCCAGCTTAACATTAACACAAATTTCCCTGGAAGTCGTGCAGGATACCCAAATAGGTGGGAAGGGGTTACTATTTCCGTTTCCTACCTATTCGGGTTCTTTACTTTATTGAGGTGCTCGATGAGCTTTAATTGGACAACAATAAAATTAGCAAACATCGCTGGCAAAGAAAAGAGAAATTAGAATGCTCTTTCTGGCTCATTAGCCTTCATCACTCAGTCGTATTCAACCCCAGGTGGCGCACCACTTGAGGCTCGAACCCGCGACCTGTTGAGCAGAAGTCAAAAGCTCTAAGTATTGAAGCATGGCTCGTTTTGTTGCCGTTTAGATTGGGACCTTAGTTGACCAACGCTCACCGATCGCTAGTGGAACTCTCTCTCTCTCTTCCCGTTCTGCCTTTGGGCTCACCCTCGAGCAAGGCCAGCAGCCGCTCAGAGACTAGTATCATAGACAGAGGACAATACCGGCATAGACAAGGATACTGAAATGGTCATTTCTGGATCATTAGCCAATATAAAGCGAAAAGGTCTTTGGTTTTCGACTAAACACGTGTCACTTACTTTTTTAAGGAAGGCAAAAAACCCAGAAAACTTCCACATTTTTCACCTTCTCTAACGGGTAATGGACATTTCAGGCTGCTGGAGGAAGCGGAATCACCCGAGCAGCCCTGTGAGCACCCACAAGGGTACGGTGGGTGGCGGGGGTGGAGAAGAGCTGCTGTTGTTGTTGTTTTAAGTGTATCGACCGTGTATTTTGCTGTATATCCTCCAGACATCTGCTTCCAGGGTTCTTAACTCTGCCTGCCTGTAAACTAGGGACTGGTTTTGGCGCCAAGAACGGGGCAATGCATTATTTACTTGGTCGGTTGAACACCTCGCCTACGGGATTCACTCATTCCTATCTGCCTTGGGCATCATCCTCAAGCCCACTGGTAGCCGCACAATGTTCATCTACAATATTTACTCTCTGGGGAAACGGAACTCAGTAGACACCTGCGAAACAACCAGAGTGCGGCTGAAGAACCAGTGCCAGGTGCCCCAGCCAACATCGTTGGTTTCAACACTGTCTGACGTACTCTATCATATTTAGACGTGACAGCCATCAAGCCAACCGTGAATTTCCTGAGTGCACCGATTTGGACAGAAGGCGTGTATTTGTAATCCATGTGTGAAACTGGTGTATGATGTTATCTACTTATTGCCTTCAGTGGTTAAGTAGCACATGTGGCACGTGAAGACCATCAGCTGCTGAGTAAACTCACCTCATCAAGGTCGGGAACAGACTTCTACTGCTGAAGAGGCAGCAGGAGATTCACCTCGGATCCTATATATTAGACCGCTCCCACTGATAATCGCAACTATTTAAAATAATACGCTGACCTGGAATGTCACTGGTTAGTGGAATATCCTCATCTTAATCGCGAAACAGACGGCAGTGACTCGCGATAAAACTTCCTGTAAAGTGTGGGCATGGAAGGAGAATCTGCAGTATACGCGGTGCTACTTATAGCAATTTCACTCTCAAAACACCTCTGAATCTACCTCATGCAGCAGCAACTGGCATGGCAACTTGCAGAATTATAACATCGAAAAAAGTGGTAGACGACTGGTGTAAATAAATGAGTTTTGTTCACCTGACTTTTCGGATTCACCTTCGAATAATCATGAATAGCATTATATATGGTTAGTTTGATTCTGAAAAGTCAGGCCAATATAACTCTCGTTCCCGCAATCCCGTCCTCTTATTGCAAACAGCGTTCTCGAACTTGCAGTTTCGTTTAATTCGGTGAGTAAAATAGATAAACAGGCTGCTAAGTAGATACATCCGTTTTTCAATCTACCTCCGTGCTATCGTCTGCGAATTGGCGTACCCAGTCGAAGCCTGTTATTAACTCGTGTCTATGTGTGAGTGTACCGCATACATGGCAGCATGTCAATAATGAGTAATTTAGTGGAGGGTGTAGTGGTAGAAACGTTAATTACATCTAGCCACCAGGTTTCATGCAGTGCGGGTTAGCAGAGGCGTGTCAGCCATTTTTCATGAGCAGAATGGCGTGATGTGGTCCGAGGTCACATAGAGCATGAGCTCATTATCTACTGATTGTTGTGTCGTTGATAACGCTAACCTTGACTGAGCCAGCACCGTCCCACACGAGAAGATCAGAATCCGTCAGCGCACACTTTGCAGCGTGATCTATATCTGCTGCAAGGAGTTAGGCTTAGGTTTCAGACACACGCTAGTGTCAGGCGTTAGGGGAAGGCCATAATGAAAGGCGGATTGGAAAAAAATATTCTTCACACTTTCTTCTTCAGTGGATTGGCCATCAAGAACTGGGATCAGACCGCCTGCGCTATCTGACCAACGATTCTGGATTTCATTTTTTCGTCCGTTTAAAACTCCTAATTTCCAGTATTTCAAAATGCGCGCTAGAGTTTTTGCACTTTACTGGTGTATTTAAACAAGGTAAAAGCACACACGTAATTGTTTTACTTCCACTTGCTGAAAGCACCTATTAAATAGTTTCTTTTACTCCAGAAATAAGACTCCTTATACCACCATTACCGTCTACTTTAAGTCCTTCCTTGGCTCCCAATATCCCAGTATGGCCAAATAGCCGATCATCACCTCGTCGAAGGCGATACGAGTACACAAAGATGTTTAGAAAACTGATCCGAAGTTATGATAGACCCACTTATGTTCTTATACGGTAGCATATGGAATGCTACCAAGTTAGTGTATATGCTTTCAGTACCGTTTCGATGCCTGTATAGATTCAAACACCGATTTTACATGATACATCCTTCAAGTTTGTGCTTTAAGATCATTTTATAGGAAACTACATTTTCTTCAAATGAGCTATTTAAAGGAAAATAATGTCTTAGCCATTGAAAAGCTTACGTTTATAAGACCTTGGAGGACAGATGCATGCTCAGCCGTAAAACTTAATATCTTCGCAGTAGGTAATACTGCCACGAAGAATGCATCATGATCACAATGGCTTCACACGGTCCAAAATTATTCCGAATAACAATCGCAGTGTAACAAAATTTCATATTTCAGATGTTGCATCTTCGGTAATATCAAAGATAAAATTGATAGGCTTGTCTTGGATTAAACAGTGTTTACATTGGGCAGACCTGTTGTGATCTAAAAGTGTGCACCAACTAGCTGACATGCCGGTCTCCACGTGGAACAGAAGCCATCTCGATGCCGTACATCAGTTTGGACTCACAGTTCATGTTTGAGATCTCCAGCATGCAGTTGATTTTCAATGTGCGCATAGCATTGTATTGCTCTCGTGGAGCTTCAGCCCCATGTAGCTTTGACTCACTGCGCTCGTCAACTGCCTCACTGAACAAAGAAGTGCACTGTGACGTGCCTGTGGTCCATCTCTCGAAAGGATGCTTTGGGTTGTCTCTTAAATAAACTTTACTTTAAACGCGTTTGACATCATCGCAGAATCTAACTTTACGCGTATGCAGCCTAAATGTCAAAATCCGTCTTAACGAGTTTTTTGTTTTAGCATTTTTGTTCCAACCGGTTCGCGTTGCGCCAGGCATCTAGCATGACCAAAGTCGGTTGGCGTTGACCAAAATGTTAACATCGGTTATGGATTTTCTCTTTCTCTCAATAATTTGCTTGAAGACTTCCTGCATGGGCGATACCAGACCGATGAACCTATGTTCTTCGCTGCTAGACACCCTTTTGTGAGGGTTTTATTTTGGCTTATATTCATGACCCCCAATAAACTGGATTGCTAATGGCAGCAGAGGATTGACTTTTTCTTCTTTTTAGTTTTATCTGAGACGCTTGAAAAAAATTTTCGATGGTTAAAGTTTCTCCTACATTTTAAAATTCTTTGGCGTCGGTAGTGCCATTCAAAATGCATTTCCTCAAGACTCACAAAACCCTCATCATACGCTCCCGCTGGTAGTCAACGGAACGCATAAACGAAATTATATCTTAAAACTTTGCTGAGCAAAACTTTTTCGGGAGTTGCTAATCTGCAGAACACTTTTTATTTATTGTCTCTGATTATGCGTTAGAAGGAATTGACGCATATACCAAAGTGCTTCGATCAGGCTTTCATCGAATATTCCCTTGTCTCCTCATCTGCGCCTTTGGATAGGATATACTTTGAGGAAAGAAGGTATAACGTTAAGAGGGCGCAAAAATGGTGAAAAGTGAATAATTGTTAGCAATTTTGATTGATTAGTCATAGATAATTGGAAGCTCGAAGTACTTCAATACTACAAATACCGATAAAGCAATTTGGACAAAGGAAAATTCTGCTAATATACAAAAAAATCGTATGATTACGATTTCACCTGGTGGTTCTATTTCACATTTAGCGCTCACAGTTACCGTGATTTTCGACGTTTTATTTCTTTTGTGATTTAACTTTGCTTATCCTTGGTCATTATTATTTAAGAGCTTTGGTATATTCGTTGGTACTGCATTAAAGATAAACATTTAACATTAAATTGCTTTTAGTAGCAGAGTTCGATTTCCCCATACTCTGGATAACCTCGATAGAAGATGGATCGATAACGACGGTTCAAGAATTTCTGAAACCATTTTATTATTCACAGCACCTTCCGGTTTCGGCCTCCCATTAACAATGTCACAAAGAAAACCTGGCCTCATTTTTTTCTTTTCTTAAAATACCCTGTAATAAACCTGTAGGTCAAAATTTACATTAAATCATTCATCCTACCATACAGTCAAGTAAACTGTAATCCCTCGATAAATTCTCGCCTGAACAGACCCGATTAATTTGCGCGTGGACAGCGAAAATCTGGTTAGGAATGTAGAAAACATGAAGGCGCTGGATTCAAAAGTTAATAAGATGAATAACTGAACTTCAGAGGAGGAAACATTATTTTACCACTGTAGCATGTCATATCACATTCTACGTCGCTCTACAACGACATCTCCCAACGGTCAGGCAATTTGCTAAGCGCATTCTGGAGGACATCAT